>WURT03320075.1:0-24500 GCA_009936505.3 Holothuria glaberrima | reverse complement strand
AAACGTCGTGGAATTTTCCGCAAACTTTTAGCACTTTTTACTACCTTTATCGACCTATATATATATATATATATACAGTTTCCAAATGACAGAACTTAACAAAGTACTCAATTTGCAAACTAATGAGCTAGTATAAATAAATTAGTAATGGTTAAAAAGCAAAAAAAAAAAAAGAAAAGAAAAATTTTTTTTTTTTAGAGTTTCACGCTGGTGCGTTCATCAGGAGGTTCAGAAGAGTTATGATTAACGACTCTTCCGTGTCCGTTTTAAACCCTTGTCGTTGTGTCCGTTTTTAACCGTCGTCCGTCTGAGTGATTTTTGAGTGGAATGTGACAAGGTTACAAAAGCCAGAAATGTTCCTACGGGTGATTGACCGTGCCAGTAGGCCCTATGCACCAACTAAGTGTAGGCAACTAAGGATCACGGACGCAAAGATGCACGATATGGCCGTACTGGCAAAAATTGAGAGCTATGTTTATGGTTCACAAAAGGGGTTTTTAACTAAAGGTAGAGGAGGGCTCTTTTAGATTCATGACCAAAGCAAAGAGTTATAATCTTCGGACAACATTTGATGAAATGTATGACTAATCATTCTGTTGACACTATCAATATCAAGTCAACTGAGAATCCCTTTTATGCAAAAATGTTGTTGTGTTAACAGATTGATATAAATCTTATTATAAGCCAAGGGATGTCATTCCTCTGAATAACTTCCTCCTCGAATAAATCTAACTCTTAGAATAATTTAACCAATACTACCACACCTGAGAGTTGAAGCTTCCAGGATATTGCATATTGCAATTTAAATAACAAAATTATGTCCACACTGGTTCACTCAACAATTAGACCATTATATGATTTCAACGCCTTATATGAAATCCATTCGACCTTTTCGATAATAGGTCCAAAACAAATACGTCGAACGATATGTTTTCTCTACCATTTGCGTCCATAACAAAGAAAATCAAACAAACAATTGTAAGCATTATCATGTGCAAGGTATAGGTAGTTGAACAATGATGGCTAATTTTTTTAAATGGTATCACCATTAATTAAGATGATGGTGATATTTGATGGCATTTTATCCAATCACAGATCCAAAAACCTTGAAACTAGATTCTTGGTAACCACCCTAGGTAACACTGTTTTTTCATCAGATATCGAACAGTAGATCGGGCCACCTCAGTGAATGAAGTAATGTTATTAGAGTAATTCACTTCAAGGTAAAAATTTCGTGATCATTTCATGCAAATGCTATGGAACTGAGTAATCACTTACTTTTTAATTCCTTGCTTCAATAAGTTTATAATGACTTTTGTGTAGGGCTCGATGCTTCTGTTGATTTTATGCAACTAAGCACACGCGTGGTATCCTAAATACAAGGAACATACCATTTCTTGTCTTTTAACCACTCAAATGATAATATCCTTAAATGGTATAGTCTTCCCACCACCCTTTACAGTGGTGAAGACATGATGTACCGTATCCCACCAATTTGTCTCGACCAAACGCTGCATTTCAAATTCCCCTGTATTGAACTGTGGCGCAGTTCGATCCACTCAGCATTGTGAAAGTGACATGCTTTAAAATGTATACATTTAGTCACTAGTCTAGTTGGATTATTTGTTCCTTGATTTTTTTCTGCAGACGCCCATGTACTTCCCAAACTAAATTTTAAGCCATGAGATCTAAAAATTAAAGGAGCTTAGGAGCATCATTGGATCTGGTAAGTGTTATTTCCGGCAATCTGGGAGGTATATTTGCCAAAAATTTCTTGTGCGCGACGCGTGAACCCATGGTCGCGCTTGCTTAGATAGTATCAAGGCACAGACACGTGCCCACACCATTATCCAGACGGATCTGCGCCCATGTTCTGGACTGTGTTAGGTATCTGTGGTGTCTGACTGAATCGAATGCTTCGCTTAGATTGCATACTATAGAGCAGGTTTGATACTAAACTAAGGTCCGAGGGCTAATTAATGTACATGCCATCGCACAGATGTCGACATGGTCAGATGAACTATTTCACCGTGTATACTTCCTAAACTAGGATATTGTCTTGGTCTATGAAATTATCTCTTCATGTCGACTTCCTAAATTAGTATGTCGTCTTGGTCACATAAATTATCCCACCATGTCGATTACAAAAATTCGGATCTCGTCTTGGACAAATAAATTATCCAACCATGTCGACTTCCTAAGTTCGGATGTCGACCAGTTAATATAAATTAACTCACTATGTCGGTTGCCTACCTGCCAGCCTGCAGCCTGTCGTCTTGGTCATTTAAATTATCTCACCAACATGACAAGTAGCATTTTGAGAGCGCCGTAGCACAGTGACTACAATAAATACATACTAAATTCCACGTGACCTCGTAGCTCGAACTTTAAACCGTGTGTCCTGCTACGACATTTTTATTTCAACATTAAAAGAGATGTTCTGAAGATACACAGTTACCAGAATATAAATACGTAAATTCAGGGTAAATGTTTTTGTCAAAGGTATAAACGGACACATTTTATGACAGCGTAGAGAGGGCTGTGATAACAGTGTTTCCTTCCCTGTAAGTGGGAGTATCTGTGCTCTGTGTGTGTTCTTTAAAAAGAACCATTTAGAGTTAAGGGAGGTTTTAAGCATGCAAAAGTCAACTAACGCAGTCACGTCGTGGACAAACAAACACACGCGGACCCTAGATCAATTTACTCGTCGTGCCAACGTTACATTGTAGTTTAGCTCAATACTTTCTCAATGATACAAGACACCCCCTGTATGCCGATCTTAATCGTGTCACAATCCCTCGTAGTGGCCTAATGAGGCTATCTTACGCAGCCACAAATAGACACAAACCATCGTTTATCCCCTGTGTATTAAGTTGAACTTTTTTGATCATCGTTTTAATCGATGGATTTTTTTTTATTCTTACTCATCTTTCTCGGCTTTTTATGTCTTTTTCTGTATTCATATCTTATCATTATTTCATCTTAAGTTTGTCTTATACTTACATTCGTCTTAATCTCCTTGTCTATGTAAATTTGGACTCTTTATATCTGTATTTGAACTTTAAGTTTGAAATCATTGTCCATTAATATTTGTAAACCTTTTAATGTATTTGCATTTTATGTTTTCACGCAATGCCCGTATGATGATATTTCAAGAGGTGCCCCGTAGCCGTTCCAAGTCATAATGCATTATTTAGTAGTCAGTCTACTGTATATCCTCCAGTGTGAATGGTGTGCAGAGACAACAGCTTTCTGATTTTATGAACACTTATGGCCGAATGTTTACCAGTTAATTCGTCGTTGAAAATTTCTCTTAGGTAAAGTCTCCAGAGTCAGATAAAAGCCATGATAATTTCATATATAGCGTCTAAGGCCCTAACGATGTAGTTTGAATTTAAGATTGCACCTTTCAGATATCCTCTCATGATACCAACCCCAATATTAGTATACTGAGCCACAACAGTAATACAGAAAGTTTAGATAGCTACAGTCCCTACTTGTCGGCCCGACTTAAACCAATTGGTTAGAAACTGAGCCGTAAAACCTCATCGAACTCTAACTCTACAGTCCCTATTGCTTGCTCGCTCCCTCCCTTCCTCCCTTCCTCCCTTCCTCCCTTCATCCCTTCATCCCTTCCTCCCTCCCTTCCTTCCTTCCTTCCTTCCTTCCTTCCTTCCTTCCTTCCTTTCTTCCTTTCTTCCTTCCTTCCTTCCTTCCTTCCTTCCTTCCTTCCTTTTTCCTTCCTTCCTTCCATCTCTCTCTGCCCTTCTTCCTTCCTTCCTTTTTCCTTTCTTTCTTTCTTCCTTCCTCCCTTCACCCTGTTCTCCTTCATTCCTCCCTTCCTCCCTCCACTGGAACATTTCATACATAAGTTTAATTTTCATCATGTTGGCTAGGCCCTAGCGCCTTATATAAAAAGTGTAAAAGATTCTTAGATACCTGGAATTCACACTCTGAAACGGAAATTTTGTTTTCCGTCAACATTGCTTTATTCAATACTAGCATGGACGAAATATGTATTCCGAACGTCCGAGAACGCCAGAAATCGAAGTCTTAAACAGCATGGAAGAAAATTTGGTATTTCAAACGTATTGGCTTGCAGGAAATTGTACCATAAAATTATGAAACATCTTCAAATGATGATTTCATGGTCTGCTAAGCACACCGCACTCTATGCCATTTGCAGATTAATTTAATCTTTCATTCGAATACTTCACATTTATAAAGATTTCGAGAGATCGTCAATTCGGCCTTCATCGGATCGTTGCCATTGTGAAGACAGAACATGTTATACGCCGTTTAGAAATTGCTAATCTACATGACTAGGCTGCGCATCTAAAGGCTACTCATCTAATTTCATCAGGGAACAAGTCTCCTTTCCAATGATCACGAAAGTGGGGCCACTGTTATTGGGTACACCGTCAGCAGATAAACTACCGCATCTCTCGTCGCAAAAATTCTGGTGCACCGCTGGATGAATGAGAGATTTATCTTTCGACTTCATTGTTTTACAAAGATCATAAACCAAACTCACATTTTCTCCGTTAATGTAATTTCCTGGTATCACAAATGTTACGACTCTGAAAGCAAAATGTTGACTTTTTATAGTTTGGTAGAAAACATACTGAAATATTCGTGCTCAAAGTCACTTGTACTTACCAAGAAATTTCCTTAACAAGTCGAGTAATTATTATGACCGAAAACCTGACATGAATACTTTATCACCTACTCTCAATTCCATGAAAATCAGACAAATGCTACTGAGGACATATCATGGACAAAATTTGACTTGATTAACATAATATGCTGACCCATCCTCGATTCCTTACACTACTATTGCAATAAAACTATGTTATTTAGTGATGTTTTATACAATCACATTGCAGAAAATGTAGAGCGCAGTCCATTGCAATTGAAGGACGATTTTGCTGTTTTAATGTACGGAATATTTACGGAGTATTAAGTATGAGAAGTATCCATCATTCATGGCGTTTTTTATGTCAAAATATTGACATTTGGAGGCCATTTTAGATTTAAGCAAATTAGGAATTTTCCCCCATTAGGAGTCTGTAGTACCTTTGGCATATCCTTTTGGGAACCTAACAGAAAAGCTTTGTGATGAAAAAAAATCTGTTTCATTTCAATTTCTTCCAAGTTTAGTGAAAAAATGGCTTAATTGCGTGGCCTACAAAAAGTGTTTGCGTAGGTCTGTAAACACATACGGGAGTTATGTAGCACGGAATGGGAAAATCATGGAACATGGAACGATGTTCCTCATAAGCGGACTGCAAAAACTCATTCAGTTTAAAAGAAAATATCATACAGTTTTTAGGGGATAATACTATAAGTAAACATAAAGAAGAAAAGAGAACTTTTCGAAAGTGTTCCAAAATGTAGTTATGCAGTAAAAATAGCCTAAATAAAAACTACTAAAGTAACCGACGGGTATCGGACATATGTTCTTCGGCTGATGGACTGTCCGTGACCGTAGGCAGTCTCTTGGCATATCAGAAAAATGAGTGATAGGATTTGTTTGTTAATTTGTTTTGATGAAGCTAACGTATTTAAGACTGAAGTTGGGCTCATTGTGTCGGATAATGATTAGGACGGAACAAAGCTTGCTTTTGCCTTTGGCTGGAATTTGTCTGTAAAATCATTTTTAGAATTGCAAAAATAAGTCCTCTTCTGTTCTGCTTACTTTTTATTACGAGACGTAAAGAAATATGATTACTAAAACCGTAACCACACTTCCTTTTATGTGAAAATGTGGTATTGCAAAAAAGGATCTTAAAGATAGCTGAAAGTAAGAGTAGTTTATGTACTTTTAGTCTAAATATAAGTACTCTACCGAAAAAAAAGAAAAAAAAAACCAGTATGAAAACATTTGTTTGCAAAAGATCAAAGAATACATTGAAAAACAGGCGTTCTAACCTTGACAAAAAACAAAGAAAAAAAAGAAGGATAAAATAGTAATCTCACATGGGACAAAAATGCATTAACATAGTCTATAGGATTTTCAAATAAACCATAATATATGATAATAATGATAGACAGGTGGAGTGTGCTTGGACGGCAGAGGTAAACTATTCGAGTCATTTCTTGGGTACTAAAAACATGTCTGCAAAACTGAGTGAGAGAGAAGCAAAATGGTAGAGTAAGTTCAATGTAACATCCTGCCAAGTGATCGAGTCTCTGTCCCCAACTTCTCGCTGGACGACTTTAATGGGTACAAGTAATCACTGTACAGCTTCTTTGTTTCTTGAGCAACTTGTGGTGATGACAATTAGGTGCCATAAATAGCTGAAATGATTTGACCCGCTGGTGGCAAGTATTAACCTTTCTCAGTATCACTTGTAGGACTTTTTTTGGTACGTCCTTGAAAGTTACCAAACTAAATTCTATGACATCTCTGTGTTTGCCCCCAAAATATGTCAAAATTGTCTCGCCCCCGTTTTTGCATGCGAAAATAAATTTGTGCTCATGTTGGTGGAAACATATCATTGGTAAACTGCCCTGATCTTAATACTGAAAGGCAAATGGGCCACAAATTACGCGTTATGGCATGGAGGTGTCAGGATTCCTCTGGTTAGAAAGCATGGGGTTCAATCTACACATTGATATGTTTTTAATATGTAAGGCATATAATACATGAGTAGTTTACTAGCTGAACTTGAGTTTATATCCTTATCTGATACAGATTTAATAATTGATAGTAATATTCAATTAAATAACAAAAACAAACAAAGGAAACGTTTGACGTCCTCGCCATGTTCAATTTGTGTTTGATATGTTGTCAAAACCGAAGATGGAATAAGGTCTAAAGATGCTTGGAGACTATTTCATTTACTCCTGTAAATTTGCGTAAAATTCGCAACAACAGATCAAAAAGTGAAGACATACAAAAGCAACACAGCGAAAGTGCCGTTAAGTTTTTAAAATCTTTTTGTATTATTTTGCTTTGCCTTACTTTTTGTTCCATAGTTGTGTAGAAATCTCCAACAGTGTAAAGTGTCACAGTTGGTTTCATTAAAACTTGGTTTAAAAAAAGAGTTCTGCTTAAGAATATGACAACATTACTTGGGTCGCACTGGTACTCCCATAACAGGAAAACGAAATTTTGCCTGCTCTTATAATAATGAAGTTTAGGGATTGTGCCAGGAATTACCAATCTGGGGGCTAAGCTACCCAACGGGTTAAATTTGGGTTCAATGGGGCAATTAAAAAATAGGGTCTTAATTAAAGAAATTTCTAGATTCTATTGAAGAACTTTTGACCTTTTGTTGAGGCTCAAAATCAGGTAAACCGTCGGGGAGAATGGTCGCCGTCGTAGACTACATCCTTTATCGTAAACATAAAAACTTCCCGACGAAATTGGAAAATATCCCTCACTGGCGGCCTGTCTTCTCCTACGGGGAGTCATGGCCACTGGCCCCACCTGGCTCAACCCCTGTTTTGCAATCAATAGCATAGTACAAACACTTTGATTTTGTCTCCTTTAAGTTATCGTAATATTCCCCAAGGGAGGGGGGAAATGTAGATTTCTCTACTCTCACAGACTAAAAGTTTAAAGCTACCTGGATCATTTTGCATGTTCATACCCCATCAACAGTAACCAGTAGTCCAGGCGCTGATGCTGTGTATAGGTATTTACTGTTTATTTAAGGTTATTATCGGGATAATGTACCTGCTTTAGAGTTAAATAACAGTCAAAATTGGAGAAAAGTTTGCTTTGACTGCACGCTGTTCTACTACAGCCATTAAAATGACAGTCAACAGGTGCTGGAAAACTATCGAAAATACTTTTCAAAGAAACAAGTTTAGTGCAAAGGTTTACAAACTTAGTGCAAGGATTATATTGTAATGTCGGCCGTTGATGTTGACCAAGATTTACCGACTAAATATTTATGAAACAAGGTACATGGCAAAAACAACGCACAACGTCGATTTAAAAGTTAAAAATAATCTATTTCCCTTTTACCTCTCTTGCATTGTTGTGTACCTCTTCTTCACATACCAATTCAATGTGCAACACGTAGGCTGTTACGTTGCCTTAGGGGTAATCTCCTCGAACAGCCATATTATCCCTTAGTTTCTCACGAGACTCAGATAAAAACGATGTTGCAAAGTAAAATTTATGGCCGTCGCTAGAGGGTGTGGTGAGACAACCCCCCCCCCCCGTCATTTACGGATCCAGTCGACAAAACTTACACCAGTCGAAAATGAAGGGAATGGGAAAAAGAGGGAAGGAGAGATGAAAAAAGGAAAGAGGAAGAAGGGAAAGGAAGGAAAAATGAAAGAAGCAAAAAAAAAAAAAAAGGAGAGGCTGCGAAAGAGAGAAACAAGAAGGAAAGACGAAAGAAAAAAGCGCGCGTGTATGTCCAAGCTGGAGAGGGGTTTCAGGGAAGAGAAACTGGATGTATGTAGGCTTTAGACAACTCGTGTCGTAATACTTCAGAAACACGTGAAATGTAAACATATTCGTTTGGAACTGCTCTTCAATGAGCTTCTCAGACATCCTAATTTAATGATTGTTCACGTCGGTGTGATATCGTTTTACGGTGAGACGACAAAATTTTACATAAGTCGGCAAAATGAAGGAAAGATGGGGATCGAGGGCAGAAAAGGAGAGAAACAAGGAAGGCAAAACGAATAGAGTGGCAGCCGATTATGGTACGAGGGAGAATTTCAGGTAGCCTACATCTTTGACATTATGACTTGCTGAAACAAGTTTAGTAGCAAGTTATTACAACGTCAACTGAAATGCAAATAAAATATCCTTCGACTCACTGTCATACTCATTTTGGGGACGATCATGACACAAAATAACAGCACCCCACCCTCCTAAATATCCCTACAACTCTGTTTTATTTAACAATTCATTTTCCCTGTCACATGTGAAAGGATATTCTCTTTTTACTATTAGACAGTTGTTCCCAAACTTTTCCAGCTCATCTCCCCCTTTCACCAACTGGGCGTGGGCAAACGCCCTTCTCCATCTCCATTCTAAGTACTGCTTTAAACGAAAAGAAAAAAAAATGAAGCACATGTTGGAACAAAAGGTACAAATACAACCTCTGCAGGTGTGGACCTGGTCCACGGTAGTCCAAACAGAGAAAAGCGGAACTGGGTCTCCTTTATACCTTGGTGTAACAAATATGGGGAATTATCACAGATAGCCTAAATTAGCGCCAAAACATAGCATTTTGGGAAGACATTTAAATACCGTACTTCCTTTTGAATTACAAACGTTTTCTATCATCTTTTAATTATCTGCAATTGTCGATTATGTCAGTAGGCCTATGTGCTTATATGAACAGCCTAGCATGGCAAGAATTACATTTGAGATTAAAGTGGATGGACAGCTTTGTTCTATGGACACCATACCACCATCCTCCTTTCATCAACACTGATGAAGGATTGAAGGTATGGGGGTCCCGGCCTCACAAAGAACAATTTGAAATTCAACACTGCTTGATGAGATTTCCTGGCAGCTAGCAGATGAGATAATTCACAACTTTGTAGCGAACCTAAAGAGAGAATGTTAGACCTACCCGACTTGTTAACTTGATCAATTTTAATGCATTCTTATTTGAAATTTCAGCTAGAGGAAAATACATGGTATCTTTTTCAGTCCCTTTTAAATTTAGTATGGTCTCATTTTTTAAATCCTATTACTGCCGTCCATTGGCTCTAATCTCCCCTTTAGTTGCGAAAAAGCCATCAGGGGAGATACAGCCCCGTTAAGAACAACTAATCTGAGGGTACGGGTACGAGTACAAAAAACCCATTGACATATGACACATTGTTTACTCAATAAAATAACCTTTTATAATCCGTTTATTAACCTTTGTGCGATTATGTCTTCATTAAACATTGTAAAAAGTATCGGGAACAGGACAGTTTTTACGTAGCTTGGAATCATTAAAGTAAAAAAAAAAAACTTGAAAACAATCTGGTGAATAATTACTATTTCTAGGATCTGTGGTGAGGTTATAAGTAATAAAATCGCTATCTTTCTTGCCTTACTAATGAATTAAATGACAAACTGATTATTTCAAAGCATAATTAACAATTTTTTTCAGATTTTTTAAGGAATTCGGATAACCTCTGATAACAAATTTGTTATACCCTACCGAAGTTGTTTTCTGCAAGCTAATACACATCTCATTAATCTGACAACTGTTGTCACAAATCCAATTTGCCTATAGTAAGTTTTATCCTGTATTCAAGGGAAAGCATGGACCTTACGAGGGCAGACTTTCTCATTCCAAAGGCTAAAAACGAAAAAAAAAAATTTTAACATCCCCCCTCATTTCCAGTTCTCCGATCCACGGAAAGCTTTCTATTCCGGGACGAGCAATCCCCATGAGCTGCACTCCTTAGCCGATCAGTCACTTCAAATTAAAATGTTATCTGTCTTTGGCTCAAGGACTCAACCGAGCTATTGTTACATCACGCACGGCTGCGAAGCAACTGTTACTGTACGCCATGTGTATGAAACAATGTTGTAGTCCAAACCTCAATATCCGAGACCAAGACTATCCCACCCTAGACCGAGACACCGCTTTATAGACCTGGAACTTTTCAAGTAAAGCTCTAATCGACTGCTAACTCAATTAGGTGTACCATAGCTCCTTGTTCTGCAACACATGCCGTCCGTAAATTCAAGTCTCAAAATGGAAGTGTTGCCTTCGACACTATTCATTGTGACATCGTTCATGTGTCGTGACTGAGTGGTAACGTACACAGCTTCATTATGGGGGTTCTCACCAGGCGAATGTTGGAATGCAACAGTTAATTGCGATTTACTGGCATCTAACAGATGAGATAATGCAACATCTTTGTAGTGAACTTATAGAGGGAAAATTAGGCCTACTCGACTTGTTGACTCCTTTGCATACTAATTTGAAAGTTCAGCTACAGGAAGATACTTGATATCTTTCAAAGCCTCCATGAAATTTAGTATCACATTTTTGCAAACACTTCCCTGCTGCCGTGCCCTCTTGGCTCTTATCGCCCCCTGAGTTGCGAAAACACCCCATGGGGCGAAAACACCCCAGTTGGAAACCACTGCTATAAGAAAAGTATCGATATTACATTACTTTTAAGATGAAAACAACAATATAAACCCATGAACTGTAAATCTTAGTGTATGAATTCAGGCCTCGATAAGAATATATATGCTGTAGTGGTGACTCCTGACTGTTCTCATATAATTTGTTGTGGTTGTTATTTAAAAATGTTAGAGCAATTTAATCACACTTAAATACTGTCATTTCTTATAAGCGATAGGAGAACTACAACAAGTGAAAAGATGAAGATGTTTTTAACAATGATTTGTACCTATAATTTTAAAACAAAGACCAAACTTATTTTTAGTGGTACATTACATCACGTCAGTGAGTTTGCTTCGTTATATACTGTACATATAGATTCGAATAAGTCATACGAAGGAAAAGAAAAACGGCCGCAATAAACACTAACGTTTCACAACTATATTAAGCGTTTATTACACTGTCGGCGTTAAACTTCAACCAGATAAACTAAGCTCGCATACGCTAATGCTTCAAAACAGTAGTGCGCAATATTTGTGTTTCCCTTTCAGGTTGTCCAAAGATATCAACACACTATGTGACTACAAGGTCACACATTCAGTGCATCATAAAGGGCATAAAGATAGGATCAAGAGGCGTAAAATGCTGGCACGAAACCAAACAAGGTACTCAAGGGGACGAGATAGCTCCGGGTGGGGGACTTTTTGTGATGCGAACTATACTAAAATGAATAAATGTATTAAGCCAATTATTTTTAATCTTTCAGGTGGCGAAAATTTTCCTGTGGCACCCGTATCTAACCCTTTGGTCATGGTGACATATGATTGACACTGGCTTTTTGAATTCCAAATTCTTGTAAATACAGTAAGGTTTTGATAAAAGCATTGCCTAAAATCAAAATAGTTCCCACACAGGACTTTCGGTAAAAATACAGAGAAAAATTTTTAACTTTTCGTAGCTACGTAAACCTTAGCGCTAAGACACACCTTTCCCTTTCTTACACTTGTTACTCGCATAAAAGGACTCATCCATATCGTTATGAAATATAAGGTTTTTAGCTCCATGGGGCTAGAATGTAAGGAGGAGGGGCTAGACTTATTACTGCCGTCTAATCATATTAACAAATTTCCTTGTGGGCTATCCAATCGGACCATTTGAGATATCGGTAAGGGAAGGTATTACCATGATCATTTCTAGAATAAGTTAAACTTTCAAAAAGCTGTTAGGTCATCCTTTGCTCTTCCAGACCATTCACGCAAATATGAGAATTGAACAGCATTCAACTTTCATTAACCTTTGTTATTGTGAATATTTTTCACATCTCCAAAGACGTTTTTATGGAGTTGTGTTATTTTTTAAGACAATCCTCAACGATATCGAGATGTTGCCAACATTTCATCTTCCATGTAGTTCTTTTCATTTTGGCTTGCTTTTCGTAGGGTGGGTGACCCACAAAAAGGTTACGGATGGGTATTGCACTTACAAGCTTTATCAGCGTGCCAATGTTAACACTTGGTTGATACTTAATTTACCCTCTGGTACAGTGATGCTTTTAGTAAGATGGTTAATTAAGGGGAAAATGAAGTTGTATCTTCCTGAATGTCAATCCTTCAACTGATATTTTTCCCTTCTAGGTGTGGAAGATGCATGTAGGGATGGGGAGAGGGTGAATGGAAAAAAGGGTGGGCATCAACAGTAACTCACTTAGAATAAGTTGAGCTCCTTGTTTCACGCCCTAAAACATTGGCATGCATAAATGCATGCTAAGGTTACTAAGTAATTTAACGTGGGGTGAATGATTGTTTTCCCTTTGCACTGGATGAGCCACACAAAGGCATTTGCCGTGTATGAATAGGATAGGGCTCATTTTACAGTAATCAATTGTAAGAAGGAATAATTTTCTAAGATTTAATTAGGAACAACAAGAGGGCCTACGAATGGGAGGAACTACACTTTCCCTCTGGGCCATGGCTAACCCTTATCATTTTTGATTAGTGATGCATGGTAACTCATTCTAATTATAGTGTGTTAAAATTCGTTGCACTCAGGTTTAAAAGCACCTGCCAATGTGACAGGAACACAACACATTAGAAACATGTTTGGCTTTCCCTTCAGTTGTAATGGGGTGAGAACGTCTACGAATTTGTTTTTGCCTACTACTCTATATAGAACTTAGCTCAGCAATACAGTGAAAACTAAAGTTAATTTATAGAGCAGTAAAATGATAAACAGAAAATGATACCCACTGGACTGATAGATTGATGCACTTGGGGCAACATGTCGAGTGAGGTAAAGGGTAATTTTGTCAGAGAACTTCTATATTCTATGGTGCAGACAGAAGGCAAATAGGCATAACTGTTATCAGGTGCATAGAAATAATGTTATTATTGGATAAGGGGGACGTGGTCAGAAAAGGGTTACACAACAGAGCCAAGTGAGCTCGAGAGTGCTGAGTGGGGAACATGAGTTTAGCCCCAGTGGGGGTAGACAAGGCAAAAATTGGGTGGCTATAAGCCTTTGTTAAATTCCATTTGAATTGCCAAGTCAATCTATTTAAAATACTGCCCTGTTTTCTTCCTCTTTCTTTGCACCTTTGATTTCATTTTCTAATCCAGGAGTTTAAATAACTCTCTGCACCTGCCCATTCTCGTGTCACCCATGCTGACTGTAGGCTATCCTCTTGGTTTTCAGGACCATTGTAGCTAGAAGTAGAGAAGGGGCTGTGGTTTAATAATTTTGCCTGCTTTATGTCTGATATGGACTTGTGTGACAAGCCCAACCTCAGTTACTACTTTGATGAATCCGGGCTTGGGTTGAGCGGAAACCCATGAAGGTTTTCTCTCGCATATAAAGACACCAAGGGGACTTTGCCACAAATATCTGTTGAAGGAAAAAAGACAGAAAACAGTTAGCATGTGTGCAAATGGGCAACTTCTACCCCATTTTATTTTGTTTAAGGGGTCTCTTCCATCCTCATGTGACTCTCTGGCTGGTGCACATTCAGAGAGACTTGCTTCTTGCACAGAATCAGAGTAGATGACTTAACTGGCCCTTTTTGACTGGTTTCAGGATCTTTTTCTGAAGTCATTGGTAAAGAAAGACCAGTGATGTTGTTGCTTGATTCTCACAAGGGACATATCAATTACACAATTTTACTATATTCAGTTGAGATCACTCTGCTGTTTACTGTTTAGCTCAATTTGTGGTTCACATAAATAAGCACATACAAGGAAATATACATGAGAAATTTATCAAAATGGCAAAAAAGGATGTAATTTGTCGGTCAAAACTAATGCACACAGTGGCTTAAATGGTGAAAGGATAGTTAACTTTATAAATTGCTTGTTGAAGGACTAATGTTTTTCTTTTATGTCATATGGTATACATGTCTTTGCACTTCTATTAGAGTTTCAGAGTAAAATAAAGTCTAAAATTTGACCCCTGTGTCACTGTTCTATAACGCTGTAGCTTATTTTGACATCAGATAATAGTGTCAACATTTTGATGTACAGAAAAGAAAAGGAAACGATAAGGACTCTTTCTTTTGAGATCAATCGTGTTACTAAATTTGTTTATTTTAAAAGAAAATTCAACAGTGCAGAGCAAACTGCCACTCACACAAAACGTCTTAAAGTTAAATTGTTACCTTAAAGATGGTGAAAATAGTTTCGTTTATCGTGAAACAGTTTTACTACGCGTTTACTACTTAACGCATGGCTTTAGTGTTTTGGAAGTTTTTCTTAGGTTTTACTGGTTTAAGCGTTCGCATGTTATGTAAACATCTAATGAAAAAATTCTTAAAAAGTTATCCAGCTATTACAATTTGATCATCTTCATCTTTCTTAAAGTCCTTCAAGAAAGTTATTTTCTTCATACTTGAATTGTGTTAGTGTGCAGTTATTAAAGAAAAACTTCACGTAGTACACATTCAGTGTACTAATAAACTACAAGAATGAAAACAAAACCTTTCTTTTAACACAGATGATAATGAAGTTTTTAGTTATAGCAGCGATGACATACCAATGGAAAACGGTTCAATAGGAGGAAGCAACGACGACCACGATGATGACGACCACGAGGATGGAGAAGGTACTCATCATTAATATTGCTGGTATATAAATATTTACTTATCAATATTTACTTTATGATAAACATTACGATGCCAAAATGTTAATGACTTGATGTACTTTTGGATAAATTTGTTCTTCATAAAGCTTACTTGTTCGATAAGGCTTCATTGGGTGATATTTAAACTAATCAGAACGGGCAAGAGGAAATGAGATTCTTGTTCTGTCAAAAGCAGGGAGGTATGTGTGGAGGTTAGTTGTCCCAAGATTGTAGGATGCTGGTGGCTCTATAGAATGTGTTACGTTATCAGACAAAGGGACAGTTTTGTCGTCGAGAAAGTGGGTTGTATGTACCGTTTTGTTGTGGGATTTAAAGGGATGAACGTGTAGAAGTAAACGAGATACCACGAGAAGAGAAACAATCTGACTTGGCGCTGCACCTAAATGTGCTACTGTTGATTTTGGTAGGAGTGGGTAGACTCACTTGCTAACTTGGGAGCTAGTTGAGTGAGATAGGACTGCCAGACTTATACAATTTTGACAGACGAATTCTTTACACATAAGTGAATATACTAGGTCAAGGCTCCTTTCACAGTGCTTAGGGTAGTCAGTGTAAGTTACCGGTTACAGACTACTAGACTGTATGGATTGGTTGCGAAGATTTAATTTCGGTTCTTTTTAGACCAGTGTAGTTAATTACGTCAAAACATTTCTTAAATACAATATTTCAAAATTTCATGGATTGTGCCTTCCCTTTGTCTATTAGTGGATTGAGTATGTTATTTTCGGTGCAGAGTACCATCTTATCCGTCCCATCCCTTTCTCTTACTTTATGAAGAAAGACCTGCACCAACAGACCTGTGTAGACGTTACATTACATCAGTGAGTTGTTACTTTATTAGACTAACGGTTCCCTGAATATTATACTTTAGTAGTACAAATTAAAATTAGACCACTGAGTTGCCACTCGGATTGACCCCTCCCTGCAGCTGCGTGGACATATTTAAGTCCTAAATTCCGACCCACTCAATGCGTTGTTAATCCACTGAACAAACGGAAGAACAAATTGCATGATTGTTCTGTAATCCTAACAGGGTTAATATTTTAATAGGTCTATCTTTCTCCGTACTCGTACGAAATTGAGTCCCAGTTTCTAAACGGTACTCATGAACACTTGGCTATTCCTGTACCAGCTGAACAGGATACCTGTACTTATGGCCGTTTATGTACCCGCGCTCATGACCAGGAACTCATAGGCTGCCGATGCTTTTCATGGTCCTATCTTGATAGCCCGTTGAATTTTCACCACACAGCTACGGAGGTTACGTGAGATTCCACCTTTGTGGCAAGTTTGTTAACAATTTGCTACCATGACCAGCTTAGCTTATTTAGGCCAAAAGTACGGGGTAACATTTTGAAAGTCATCGATCCCATCAGAACTCAACTTTTACATTTACTTATTTTGCAAACGTTGCTGTGTGAATTGAAAACGGCATGTTTAAGCCAACATTTTAAATAAGTCTGCCAGGTCACAAGTAGTCCTATAATGACGCGTTTTTGACAACGTTAAGATATTTATGAATGCAATTCCATCATGTTAGGCAGTGTGATCTGATCAAGTGTACATGCACGCTGCAGCATTAGGTTTCTCGTTACAGCTAGTCTTGATTTATTTTTAGAACAGTATGGTATCCCTGCATACTCAGCTTATAGCCTCGTACCCGGCCGTACCCATCGACTACGACGGTTACATGGACTTATTATTCATGGTCAGTCAAATTTCTTGTAGGCCTACAGCATACAGTAAAGTGTCGTTTGAGATAATGAAGTGATTGAATGAGTTCCTTTCGGTGGCGTTTTGAATTTAGCCGCTTTTACATTGTCAACTCTTTGAAGGTCTTAGAATGTCCGAGATTGTTGATGGTGGTTATCTACCGTTTACCCTTTATCAACGCATTTCATAGCAGGTTGTAAGTTGTCTATCATACTTCGGAAAATTCTATTGCATCTTCATTTCAGTTACGCCATGTTCATGAAAGCAAGCAAGAAGTTTTACATTTCCCTTCAAGGACAATGATTGGTACCTGCACTCACGATTGAAGCTAATTAATGGATTTGTAGATCGCCAATTTGAGACAAAAGTCGGCGTAGAATGCAGGAAATGCAGTAGATTTGCATTATGAAAGAAAGTGTGACCGCTCTTTATAACTCAAATTCTGCTTAAAGCAGCGTTTACTTTACATATGTAGCTGTATTAAGTTAATAGATAACTACACTAGCAGTTTCTTCTCGAAAGGAGGGGTCGGCGAGGGGATACAAAAAAAAAATGTTCAAAATAAAATGTGGTCACATAAGAAACAAAGATAGACATAAAATTCGGTAGAAAAGCAATGAGTGCACTTTTGGAAGATATATTAACCGACGGAGCATAGTGTACTTACCGCGATTAATCTACACGTTACAAACAGTTTTGCAGAACCAAAATATTCAGTCCTATAAGCAAACTCTGGTAAGATGATTCAGGACATGCCTACATATCACAAACACACACACGAACACTAAAGGGCGCCATATTGTTTAACTAAACTAGTCAAAACAAAGTTAATAAGTCACATTACTCATTTTCACAAATAAATGACATAATGATATTTATATGACTAGTCAACAATATTTTGATTAGTTTATTTTTAGAGTGCAAGGTAATATCTTCAAGTTTCTTGATTTGCACATTTTAAAGATAAGCGTTGCAGTAAAAAGCAAGAAATTGTGAACATTACCATTCCGCAAACGATTCTTTGACACCAAACAATGACGTTTAATACACAAAGTTGGCTGTTCGGATGCTTAAAGGAGAATGTTTCAAAAAAGGGTGTTGACATTGAGGGAGGCCATGGTAAGGACGAAACGGGCAAACCTCAAGAGTTTCCACGTTTACGTGCAACTATTTAAGCGGAACAACTAAGCCATTCAGTTTAAAATTCCCGACCGAAACAGAATGCCACATACTCAATGAGAATACGGAAAGAGTCTGCTTAACATTTGCCAGCTACACTAAATCAAACAATGAAAGGGAGCTATGCATCGAAGTGAGACCATGAGAAATTTGTTTTTCTTTTATAGTGTTAAGAGGCAGGTCAATTAATATTTGAGGTTTTCGACTAACACCCAACCGAATGAAATTATACATTACATGTGGAAAGAATGAAAATTAGCAGATGCTTAAATTTATATCTCTTGTCATGAATATGTCCTATTTCCAGTGTGAAAAATATTTACTTCTGTAAATGACAGGAAAATTAATTGTAATATATAATTGGTCAGAAAGTTTATGGACAGAAGATTCTAGGTGTGGTAACTGTGTTGCCCTAGGGGTGTCGTCATTAACGGCGAAAAATACATCTGCAAAAACCTGTAATCATTAGAACATTGGTGAATTTAAGACTAACAGTTATCCCGGAGATACTTTAAAACGATACTTCTTTGCGAGGCAGCTAATTAGGTTCATTATCTACATTACTCAAATATGAATTATAAGAAAGGTTGTTGTGTTAGGGTTAACTTATAAGATGAAGCGCTCAAATATATATTTTGTTTTTACATGTGTGATGATTTTAGAAGTCTCTCAAAAAACAGGCGGATATGAAGTAAAAAGTGGCATCAGGGCTGACATAAATAGCAACAGTGACGACATAGAGATAGATATAGATTTAAAGGAGGGAAATAACGACGATTACGACGATCACGATAACTATAGCGATGACGATGATGACGACGACGACGAAGACGGAAAGGTTACTTGTTACAATTTTCCCTTGCATAGATCAATATAGATCACCTATATGTCATGGGTGAAATCAATAAAAGGCGGATTTTGGAAAGTTCTAAAGGGTTGGACAGAGAAACGACAACGCGAAAACAACAAGCAAGCACCTTAATTTGGGTCTTTCACCTGGAAGACCATTAATAAGACTACATTTGCAATCCACTGGTCTGTGGTTTGCGTTGCATTTTGACAACACTTACTAAACGCCTTCCATTATTTCTTTCTAATTTCATCCCGAATTTTATCAAGGTTATACATGGCCATAACATTTTACTGCTTTTTCAACGTCTATTTCGGTTCATTCTTACTACGGAAAATACTTAAAAACGACATTTTAACATTAATCGTAGCAATAACATATAACTCATACGTATCTCCGGAGTGAGTTTCTCCGTATGAATGGACCTTCACGTTCCGATGTATGGGGCTAATTGACCAGAGCCAGACCTTAAAATATAACATTCCTTAAAGGTAATAGTCAGTCGCCCCAAAATTTGCTTTGAAATATCTGCAAATAGTTACAACGCTCCTCTTATTACTTTACAAGCACCTCTGAAGAAATTTTGAACATAACTATTACATATAATAGGTAAAGCAAGGAGAACTCTCCTTGAAATTTCTTAATTCACAAACGGGGCATACTAACTCTGATTGGGATTACTCATTTTACCGTTAAGATCCACCTCTTCAACGACATTTTCACCAACTAATCCACTTCGGTGAGGTAATTTATTTATCCCAACAGTGGACTTAGCACCCTCAATGATACAACAATAATATATTTTCCCTCCTCGACAATAATAGATCAAAATCTATACGGTTCCTTAACTGGGATCCATTCACCCTGTAAGGTGTTCGTCAACTGTCTTTTTTTTGGGGGAGACGCTTTGCCTGCAGCAGCCCTATAGATGCTCGAAATTCCTCTAATGTGTCTAACAACAATGAGAGCGGTTCTTGTGAACTACCACGTCTCTCTCTAAAGTAGCAAAATGAAGAGAGGACGGCAATCAAATACTTACTTACTAATAGTACTTACTTATTTACTTACTTACTTACTGACTGACTGACTGACTGGCTGGCTGGCTGGCTGGCTGGCTTGCTTGCTTTGCTTACTTACTAATCGTGTGCTTGACACCGTACTTTAATGGTATTACGTTTGATATACTAACTAGCATAAAACTTTGCCAAACCAAAATGTTGACAATTATAACCAGGGAACTGCTACGGAGTTTTGAAAGAAAATTTACAAAGATGTTGAACATAATGGTACTTTGTTTGGGAGCAATTGCTCTTCGTTTGATGACATTTGTACCTGTAAGGTTCGGTAAGGAATTGGCCAAAACTTGTTCTGTCCAACTAAAGCAAACATTATCTTTTATCTCGCCACTCAACAACAAGTTGGAATATCAAACCCTTCGGGAGCTTTCCTTTCAATAGTTTGTCTGTCGAGTAACAACGTTAATAGCCTAGAGGTAAACTTCACAAATCACACCGAGTAGTAAATCTACTGCTAAGTCATTTTGGGAGAAGTTTAAAGTGTTCTTCCTTATTAGACAAATTGTAGTAAAATATCTTCTCCGGCTAAAATATTGCACGTAGAGTACAATGATTTTTACAATTTTTGACGAACTGAGTTGCAGTACTCTTTGCAATTGTTGTCAGCTTCCTGGTTACCTGTATATTGGCATTGAAAAGGGTTTGTCTGTATGATAAGATAGGTATTTTTACTGGAGTTATTGGTTATTACACAGAGGATTCAAGGAGAATAAACTAAATTTGAAACAAAGTAAAATATTTCAGTGTTACATACAAAACTACAAACATACTTGTAATCACTACTTCAAAGTATTGATCAAGGGTTGAAACTATCAACCATTACGCTTGATAAAGGAATCTCAACTCAGTTTTCTTGGAGGTGATTGTGATGGAATCTTGGAGAACATTTCTTATGATGATTTAGTCTGACATACTTATCTAACATTGCATTTGTAATCTAGTACTTGCTTCTACCTTTACTTTTAATATGAATTAATCATGTACCCGTCTTTTACAGGTCTCTCTGCTGTTGGAATCGTAGCTATCGGAGCTGGCATACCTATCGGCGTTGTTGTAATCATTTCAGTTGTAGTGATCCTCGTATGTATTCTTTCCATCAAAAGGTTAACGTCTTCGCATACATTCACAAACGACTTTAACATCTATTAGGCCTACAGTTGCATCGCAAAACAAAGGTGCATGGGATTCATGTCTATACTGGCGTATTCATTACTTAATGGTTTGTATGAACATAATGGTTATAAATACCGTGGACTTTTTGATTTTTGTAACCTTCTTCTAGGTCGAACATTTAGGAAACGTTTCACTTGGATTTTGGTTTCCTTAAACATGTTGAGTTGATAAAATGTATTTACATGTATGCTAAAGTGGTCTTTTAAGTGGATAACAGGAGCTAGGGGATTAAGTCAGTTCTTCGTTTCGAATGGCAGAAATAGTGTGCCGCTAAAAGAAGTGAGGGAGAAGAGACTGCCCTCAGCGTGACGTAAGCTTACTTCTCAGTGTAGTTTCTTATAATTTTGATTTTCGGCTTACCGTATGGATGAGTGTGTAGACCTCCTCTAATGGCAATGGGCGTGGTACTAAACTTATGTTTGAATTCACGCTAACAGGTATAATATGTGATAGGGGAAATTAAGAGAGCCATGATATTTGAATTTAACCATTAAAAACTACGACATCGGTACATTTTTGATGATGCATGTCTTCATTTTTAAGTCATCTCAAGCTTTTAATTACTCATACAATACTTACATGAAACAGTAGCAGGAAGAAAGTAACATGACTAAAGGCATTTATTTTGATAAAATCATTTTATATGTCTTTAGGCATATCATACTTGCAAAACTTCGTTACTCTCAATAAAAAGCTCGTTTTAAAAACGGTTTAGATCTTACTCTAACTTTCAGTGTAATTGTTTTTGTTTAAACAAAGGAGGAAAAAGTTAGGAAGAACAAACAACAGAAATATGTCAGTCAACCAATACGACGGCCAAGGATTACCAATGACTGCCTCGAGCAACAATGAAGATTCCGAAATGGTTTATAATTCAGCTTATCAAAGCGTTTCTCTGGACCGTCAGTCAGCAGTAAAAACGACGTGAAATGGTAAAACTGACGATATGCAGATTAATTATAAAAATTTGTCAGAAGTAGAATCCACAAATGAAAGCGCAAATACAAACAATGAAGAAGCGGTTTACAACGAAGCTTATCAAAGCATTAATGGCAGTGAAGCCAAAAGATGAAGCCGTCACAGTACTGGTCAATTAAAGAAAAAGTAACTTGATTGATTTTTGCAATAATTGAGAAACATTGTGTAAAAGAAGCAAAAAGGGGCAATTTTACTGAAAAGAAGATACCCTTTTTAATAATAATAATAATATTTAATAATAATAATACTTCTAAAGCAGAGCATATTAAATATGGCACATACGGTTTATACTTTACTGAATCACTTGGAAATCGTGACTGCTAGAAGTTTACTGACACTGTCCTTTTGCTTTCCCACGTTTTTAAAGTAATTTATTGTTTTGTAGTCAAATTGAGTTAAACATGTACATAATTTTAAAGGTTGTTCATATTATACTTATATATGTATAGCTATCCAAATTTATAAATGTAATTGAATTTTTTTATACCATCCTTATTAAACCAAATATGTAAACAAATAACTTTACACAGAACTCCTGTTGGGTTCTAGGACAGTGTAGGTAGTCCTTTATCCCATTTCTCTATTGTGTATGTTGCCGCACACTTTGGTTCACCTATGAATTTTCAGGGGACGTAAATGAAGCTCCAGGAAGCAAGATATAAAATGGACAAGACCTAAACTTTGGCACTTTGTCACTTAAAATGAGCTTTAAATCCGTCAGCATTACTGGGAACATGTGTTTGAACAAATTATTAAAGTAGTGAGTTTTTCAGATGAACTGTCGATAGATTTTCTTTTTAACAAAACTCTGCACTTATTCCTTACCTCCCAAGGAGATGTTGCAACTCGAATAGTTTAGCGGATCTTTTCTAGTTTTGAAAATTACACAATGAATGTTAAAATTGTATAGACGGTGGAGAGAAAAGCACGTCTTTATTTTGATATATTTATTCAGTCAAAAGAAATGAAAATGCCTAAACTGAACTACTCTTGCATGGCTTGTAAATACCATCCATCCTAGAAGGAATTTTGTGGTTTCTGGGTTCAGAGCGATATGAATAGAAGTTGTTTTCTACTTATTCGGTATTAATTTATGGGTACTTTTTCCAAAGTCCCCACGACGCTCTGTCGAAAAGCCAATTAGAGGCGAAACCAAACGTAAGTCCCCAAGTAGTTCTGCTCCCAAAAAGATCCATGTCTACGAGGGGACAATGAGTCCAACTGAACTTAAATGAGTGATTTTATTGATACATTAGTTCGTCCTCTCTTTCATCTATCGCTATGTAGTGTGACTTTTCAGAAAGTACCGTTGTTATATACGTAACTACGTACAGGTTTCTAGTGTTGCTTTTACTTGATGCATATTTAAGTTTGATCGACCTTTAGACAGGAAAATCTTTTATAATTATCTATTAACATCCTTTCCACAAAGATGAACAAAATTTCTCCTCGCCCAGTCAACAAGGGCTACATATCTGCATATGTGTCATTTGGTTTCTTGTAATGTTTGCAATTTTAATATTGCTTTCTCTTTAAACAGGCTATAACTTCACACACATTGTATTTGTTTACAACAGGTTGCAAAGTGTCTGAATGGTGTCTGAATCGTAGGAATATCACTTTCTAAAATTTTGCAAGAGGTATGGTACAGAAGCTTATGGCCGTCTTCTGTCTTTCATTTTGATTAAGAAAAGTATGTTGACCTGATAGTATATATATATATATATATATATATATATATATATATATATACTGTACATTAATAAACTTGCTCTCGGCTCGACTTGAACCAATTGGTTGGAAACTGGGCCGTTAAACCTCATCTAACTAACTAACTAACCGTCATATGCAAAAGTGAGAGATCCATCTTGTATTTTCTAACAGGAACATCACTTTTTAACTTAACCTAGTTATATGTTTTTCATTGGTCATTCATCAATGGGGTTGCCCGGCCGAGTCAAAATCCACAGAGGGCGCTCTCATATGGGTCCTACCAGTTGCGAGAAACCCAAGCTGGTTTGTAAACAAAAAATAGCTTATTATTGTCGTCTAAGCCTACGTACTCTTTGATAAGTTATTGAAGCTGAATATTAAAGAGTTTCATGGTTTTAGCACGCTGCAAAGCATTGCTCCTGGTCAGCACCTCAAGTCAAACGAGAGATAATTGTCAGAAGGGTTAAAATACCCTGAGAAGAAAAGGAGACTGTCCCTAATATGGATCTATAGCGGCCTAGCAGCTAACTCGCTGCAGCCCGAGTCAAAGGTAGGTCGATCGGCTATAGCACCGTAGTTTACTAAGAAACATCATTCCTCAATAAATTCCACTTACATGGAGCACTTATTTTCTTC
>WURT03320074.1:23524-45851 GCA_009936505.3 Holothuria glaberrima | reverse complement strand
AGCTTAAAACACTCGGGAAGTGCCGTTTCCGGCCATCTGAGGGATTTGTAAAGCCCAAAATTTTCTTGTACGCTCCGCGCCAACGGATGGTGGCGCTCCACCTAGATAGTCCTGCGCGCATGACGAACCCCCCCCCCCCGGGCAAAAGCTGTCTACGGGCCTGCAAGTCAAATCAAGTCAAAAGTCACAAAGTCATTCTTTTTTCAAATTCCTCCAGTCAAGTCAAATCGCAAGTCAAGTTCCCTTCAAGTCAAATTCAAGTCACAAGTCAAAAAATGGGACTCGAATCGACTCGACTGGCAAGTCATTAACTCGAGTCAACAACTCTGCCTGAATGTCTCGTTGGAATATGGAATCTCAAATGGAATACAACGATCCTTTATTTCCCTCTAGACCTAGACCTTTTGGACCAAGATAAAAAGTTTTCCCCTTTGGGGCATGTACCTCTCCCTAGGGAATGATGCCACATTATTTTGTATGATACCAAAGGCGCAAGGTCGTGCAAAACAATTCCATCGGGTACTTTTTTATTCCACGAAGGGCTGTATGAAATATATTTTCAGTTCCACGAAAGAATGTTGGGCACATGCTGTCAGTCCCTCTTGAGGCATTTGTGCCATGTCACACTGTACTTCACCTATAGTGTTGAATTTTCGTAAAGGTGGTGCACATCACATTTTCTTAGGCGGCATTTTCATTGTCAACAGGGGCAATAAGTTACCATTTTGAGGTCAAGTAATCTTACGGGTCAAAGGTTTCTTTTACTAAAGCCACTTCTCACTAATGTTCTCCTTTCAACTGATGAACAATGGCATGGCATGGCATAGCATAGCATAGCATAGAATAGAATAGCAAGTTTTAGGGTGACCCTGTCATTACCAAAAGGGTAACAATAATGAAAGATTATCACAACAAGTGTTGGACGTTTGCCCTCTGAGGGATCTGGTGCCTTTTCACACTGACGTTTTTTGTTTCCCTGATTTACCGTAGGGGACAGGGGCCCGCAATTGCTTACAAGGATTTTCCATTGTCAAAGGGAAAAATTCCTCATAATGCCGGAGACGTGAGTGTTGCTGTATGATTACCAATGCCAGAGCCATTTTAGTGACTTTGCAGCGCGCCCATCCAAGATACTGGTTGTCCTAAGATTACTTCCTGCAGCGATATTACCGTTCCAGGTCCCATGCAAACTCAACCATTACCTATTCATGAACCACAAGCCCCCTGCATCATCAAATGCACCCGTTGTCGTCCAAGTTAGTCAAATTTCACATTCCGTGTAATTCGCATCGAGTGTCATTTTAGGATATTAAATGGTTAATTTTAATGTTCACAATTCTGTAAATGCCCCAAAGGTTCCAGAAGTTTCCAACACCAGGATATTTTCCGTTGACGCAACCAGGGGCCTTATGTCCAATTCGTCACCCATCCCTTTTACCGTTGCTCCCGAGCAAAAATGTCCAACTTTGGAGAGTGCCCCTCAGATGTTGCCCCCTTTCCTTTTTTGAGCCATGCTCAGCTGAGTTTTAAGGGGTTGGCTGACAGTTTTTGCTATCCTACAAATTGTGAGAATCGCTGAAGAGTCTATAAATCAAGTAGTGTGTCTTCTTGCCTGTTTGTGACGTCACCAACGCTACATATATCTTTTGTTCGGTATGGCTTATCTATTAGCTACACTGTCAATACCAATCCTATTTACTGAATAGATCAAGATCGGCGAGAAGAAAAAGAAACTGTCCTAAAAAATGTCTGCCCCGAGGCAAACCTAATTTCGAGACAGGTATTACTTTTCTGCAGCTACTTATTTAAACTCAACGCACTGTATAGCTGTCTTTGGATAGAATCACGTTGAAGACGTTTGCGATGACTTTTGTAACATAAAAGTAGGAAATGTTGGATTGTTCAGGCATGTATCTGAAATTTTCCTATTAGCAATGAGGATCCTACTTTTTCCCTTGTCTTGATAACTCTATGAAGAAATTATCCCAAAGAGAGACTGCAATGTTTAGGGCCACATAATATGCATCTACGTAAAACAATGTTGCGAAAAAGGAAGAGTCTTTTCAAGACGGTAAGGGTGGAGCTGGTACTGATAAAATGTTATCTATCGAGTTAGATGTTATGATGGATAGTATGTCGCTTTGGTGATTATTGAAACATAAGCCTATCAGTCCGTGCTACATTGAAGAGACAAACCTTTATCTTCATATATAGTTAATACTATTCCAATTGAATCGAAAAACCTGCTGCAAATTATGCACAACCACAAATTTCATGTATTGTACTTTAAAGGGAAAGAAATGCCTGATACTGTGATAGCTTGTGCTTGTTGAAAAAAATTAGAAATAGACTACCTCAAGGTATACATAGAAAGAAACATGCCCTATCATATAGACTTACCGTAGACGTTTTTCCGGAAATGGTAACGCTTTAATAAATCAAATTAAAAGCAATACCAGGAAACCTGCAGGGCAAGTGTGAAATGAGGTATTTCGTACGGGGTTCTTTATGTTATCTCAGTGAAATATGTAAATTTTTCTCCTTATTTTGTATAAATTGTATATATTACAGTTCTAAGACATTTAAAGATCATGATTAAGTTCAGTGTAAGAACTTTTTCTGAAGAAATAACGGAAAATTTCTTTCATCTCTACCTCTGAACTTCCAACGAAAAGGTTCTTGATGTAACAAATTGTAACTATTTTTAATAGGTAATGAAAGATTTATTTGGAAACAGCTAAATCTTACAAATCTTCCTCCATTTTCCTTTATAGCCACCTTTTATGATTATCCAAACAAAATGTTTCATATCAAAGGCAAACTAATTAGTATTTCTGCATGAAATGAAAAAATTAGTGTCATAAGTATCGTCATATGACTTACACAGAACCATTCATAAATACGATACCTTGGTACACTAATTCAAATTGGGGTGACCGCATTGTCCCTTTAAGCATTGGGGGACTTTGACTAGTATTGGAGGCTACCATGATCACATTTTGCTGCTCTGAATGTAAAGACTAGATGTACTGCCATACAACGACTGTGATCTTTACAAATGAATGAGCCTGTAACTAGTATATCGTCCCGTAACCTGGTGCATATGGAGGCAAATTGAATATCGATCGAAAAATTAAAGCCATGCATACATCCCTGCAAAGAGTTACCACTTATGCAGGTCGGCATTGCCTTCAGCCCCACGTGCAAAAGTACTGAAGGTCAAAAACTATCTTTATCTCTTCAAGTTCAGTTACCATAGCAACCTTGAAGAAGTTGAAATGTATTTTACGTATCCCTAAGGTTGGATGATGAAGGTTATTAAAACTAAGCGCGTTCTAAATCTAGCTTAGCATGATTCTTCGTTCGTTGATATACTCTCACCCTTAAGCTGTGACGAACCAGGTCGATAGTTGTTATTTTGAGAACGATATTTCTTGATTGCCAAATGCACTCAGAACATAGGTCAGAAATACACTAACTAAAATTATGATGTAAGTCTGTTTCATTGAAACTAATATTTACTTGATATGCAATTCTGTAAATTTAGTAACGTTTCCATTCGATTCTTTATTCTCTGACTGGTCTATTGTCGTAGATGGTGGCAACATAAGGAAATTTTATCTCTACAGCTTCCTCTTAGGGTCTTGATTTTATTGTCACACATAACAGCAACCGTGTATTAGAGTACTAACTGAGCTAATATGGACCCGTAAGGTTTAATGGAACTCTGAGAAGTTTGATCCTTCGTCGCAGCTTTCAATAACTTCATCCTTAAGTTTGAGGTCTTTTCCATTACCATTGTCAGTGTTACCATTTGTAACTTTTGTTATATAATTTACGAGAATATTGAATCTTTACTACGTGTATATTGTCTTTCATTATGTAGCTGTGTGGCTGCTTTCATCACGAAGTTTGTCATTTGATACATTTCTCCCTATGCATGGTCTTCTCTAAACCTTCATGATCAGTTACATTTATAGAATCACTTAATTATAAAACAACACCAAAAAGTATGAAGCATAACATATTTTGGTCTGTTTTTGTATTAATAGTTACAGGTCAAAAGTCACACTTTTTCAACTACATTTGTTGCTTAGCCCAATACAATTACAGTATCTCATCTCCCTACACGTGTAATGTACGGGAAGATGCTCCACCTACCATTAAATATGTGAATGTAAAGCTGTATGTGAGTGTGTGACTGTCTGTGCGAGTGAGCGTGTGTGTTTGTGTGTGCAAAAAAGTGTGTCGCGAACTACTAAACCATTGGGGTAGCTTCATTCTTAATTATAGCGCTGTAAAGCTGTGAAAGTCCAACTCTTCTCAACTCTGGGCTAAGTCGGTGAATGGCCAGCAAGACAAAGGGTCGATTCGTGCTTCCAAAATTTCAAGCATTATAAAGCTCTAAGAACCCCATAGAATAGCCATCCCGTTCTCTTCCCGGCCATTCACGGACATAGCTCACAATTAGAACAGTGTCCAACTTTCATATCTTTACAGCGCTTTACTGAAGCATGAATAGGCCATAGGCCGGTGAATACCTCCATAATTTCAAGCGCTATTACCCAGTAAGAACCACAAATTGTCATCCCAAGCTTTTTCGCGCCAATCACGGACAAAGCTCAGAGTTTAACAACTGTCATACCTTTATATCAGTGCGTTTTGGTTGGAATGGAAGGTATGAAAGGTAAAAATGTAGGTCAAAGGTCAAACCCGTAATTTTGAGGAAAAATTGTGCGATCTCCTCTTAAATCGTCAGTCTAAGTTCATACTTGGTTGGTAGGAACCTGACCATAAAAACTTTTGCGCTGCATGATGGTTGTGGTCATAGGTAAATGTCGAGTGGTCAAAGTTCTAATTAGATAAAGTGGTTTCTGTCAAGTATTTGCATATCATATATATATATTAGGAGAGATCATGAAACTACATGATATGTAAAGAGTGATGAAACATATTTTCATATAGTACATTGTTGTGTGTGTGTTTTTTCTCTCTCTCTCTCTCTTGTCGTATTGTCCATTGTGAGTAAGATATATTTGTCGGAAACCTACCGCATATCAATGTATGTGATAGGCCCTGATTATGTATATTCCCTAAAGATACACTCCTCAAACATTGTTGGAACCCATGAGCATTCCTATATAACTGTTTTCCCATTCAAATGTGTCTTGAAAAAATTCTTTTCATTTCATTTTCCTACCAAGATTCCCGAGATACCTATCACAATACCAATAAACGTACGACATAATCCGTAACAAATTAAATCAACACCTAGTAACATATCTGGTATCATATGTTATCGCCAAAAGGGTTTCAGAAATTGAAATATGCTAAATTTCGTTCACTGAACTCAAGTGAAGCTTCTATAATCAACATTCATCACTTGAGATTCAACCAAATATTCTCGTTTTCAAATTTTCAGAAAGGCAATTGAAAGCTAGGTTAATCTTAATTTCATGATTCAATTCCGGTATAAATCTTCCCTCTGTTTCTGACCTAGACCAGAATCCACCAGTAGCAATCTCTCCCAAGCTTTCTCAAAATAAAGACAAAAAATATCCTCTACTCTCAAGTCAAGATCTTCTCGAAAAATACGTTAAGAGTCAGAGTTGATACCATTCTGTTTGTACGAGAGGTTCAGGTTACATGTACCAGGATACAACCGGCCACGTGGTCAGATGTATCCCATCTGAAAAGGAAGAAATATTTTGAAACTTAGCATACAACCGAAGAGAATCTTTTCCAAGGGTGATGACGTGTTCTTTAATTTGGTGGTACCTGAGGTTTCATCTTAACTTACAGCTTGAACGGATTGGTTACAGCATGGAAGTTCCAAGGTAGTAAGAACTTCCATGGTTACAGCATAATTCTGTAAAGAAGTGGACGATATTATTCAATGTGTAGAAAATGTTCATGACTCTTTGATGGTTCTGAAATTTGATGCAGTTTCTGAGGCTGTCTCAGTAACTTAAAGAGTTCGCATAGTCATTTTCAGTCAACAGTTTCATTGATTAAGTTCGAGTTATCTCAAGACTCATCGAAATATTAGGCACATGAAGAGCATTACAGATAGTAGAGTTAAAATTCTGCATTTACTGTTTTGAGATCTCACGCTCTTATGATGTAGTTGAGGGGGGGATTTTGACGAGCCCGACATCCAAGAACCCCTCCCCCCCCCCCCGGTGAACGATTAGTTGTTTATTTAAAGAAAACCCAGTTCGGCAGCATGAAAAATTCTCGAAATTTGTCTTTCTGGTTTTATAGCCTCCATCTTGGGGGTAAAGAGAGGGGCAGGTGTGAACGCTTTCTCAAAGAGACTATACAATAGACGTGATACTGGTGCGCATACAGCATGTTGTGTACATGCCCAAGGAGTTTCAAGTTGTGATCGACTTAATAAATTTTCGCCCCCTCCCCTTGGAAGCCATTTCGCCCCTTCATTACCTTGTCTGGCTACGGGTCTGATAGTGTATACTCGCTGCGACAAGGGCATTGGTGTAGCATGCAAAACACATACAAGCTCTTCACATGGCCATGTGAATAAATCATGCCGTCACATAAAATGGATCTATACGAAAATGAATTATCCCGGCCAAGGGATGGAAAGGCCAAAATAAGTGCTTCGCATTTAACAAAACACGTAGACTTTTGTAATTAGGATAGACAAAATCACACTGTGGCCTTTGTGCGTGTGTACGTTAGCATTTCACAAAGACATCAATAACCGTAGGAAAGGAGACTTAGATAAATTAGATTGCTTTACATGTACGTATCTTGTAAACGGGTTTGCATCGAACGGTATCCGGCTCGTCCTTGAGCTCTTGTTCCAATGAAATCAATGTCACATTATATCTGTCACCATGGTTACACTTACAGTGCAAGAATATCAATCATCGATAGTGGGGGGTTGCATATAATATCTCGATACGATACAGTTTTAATGGAACTTCATACAATTTACTTAAATAACAACTGGCATTTGAGGCTTTCATGCCAGTAAACATCCTACTTAAATATAGGACAGTTCAGGTATAGAAGAAGATACTGTAGCTTTAAAATTGAGTTAGTCAAAACTCTGACAAAACAAAAACACACAAACGTCCGTAACTGAAAAGGAAAGTTTGTATTAGAACTGTGCCCCAGAGGATTACATTATCTTCTGTACTTTTATCATTTTTTCAGTCAGTTACTGACTAGCATGCACAAAAAGAGTTTGTATACTTTTCCGTTGCTGTATTTCTGAGCTCATATAGCTAAAAAAAATACTTTTATGTCGCAAACGGGCCATCGCATATCCTCTATGTAAAATGAAGACTTTAATCTGCTTTCAGACAATGCAAAAAACGTTGTATTCGACAAAAATGACAAACAGGAAAACGTAGAGAAACGCCTAAAAGACAGGATAGCCTTGAACCTAAAAAAGGTGTATCTCCTGAGTTGGCAATCCTTTTATTATGTTTTAAAAGTGTATATTTTATGTCTAAATAACTGTGCGTTGCCTTTAATTACGAGGCACGTGGCATTAAATTAATATGCAAACCCTGAACATTTTTAAAACAAATGACCTTTCTACAATATTTTAGCAATTTATTCAGTCCGGTGGTGCTTGGAAGACATGTAAAGACATTTCAAAAGCTAAAAAGTTTATGAAGTGCGAGCAACACAGGCACTCCCAAAATATGGGTAGCTACAATAAATTGAAGTAGACAACGTTTACAAATATTATGCTTCAAAATATTAATAGTTATAAAATCTTTCATTCCCATAAAATTGAGATTTCGAACGAATTGTGTTTGAAAGGTGGGGGTATTGAAACTCGTAAGTTTATACGCGTACACTGTAAAGCAACACACCTGCATGTGGGTAAGAAACAGAGGCACAGTGATTTTGCCTTTGCTGACCTCTAAGAACATACGTCTTACATCGAAAAGTGCATGTAATATACTGTAAATGTTCGTTCGGGTTATACTCCTACAGGTCGGAATCCGTATCTAAACAGAATCTTCAAATTACATCGAATTAAAGAGAAAAAAATATGTTTTAGGTGAGATAAGTCTTATTCACAGGACACTTAAAAGTAGATTCACCATGAAAAAATTGAGACGTTGCTAGACTACATTATTTTCAAACTCTATATAGTGCTGCGATAAGAAATAAGATATCGCAATACTTTATGAGGAACTAAATCAAAGCAATTCATTCGATGTTGTTACATTACTATCCAATTTCATCCGAAACACTTGCCATTTTTTGTGTTTATTCACTGACTGTCGATTCTGAAGATTATGAAGATATCATATAGGCAAGGAGTCTTACAGCCAAGTGAGTTACGAGAGTGCATAAGAAGGATGTCCACCACGATGTTACAAATGGAAGCATTGAAATTATTATCCTTTTGTTTCGCCCCTTATTAAAACCAACTGACTGTCTGAGCAGGAAGCAAACTACGTTTTGAAATACAGGAAATAAAACAAACAGATCACTCTAGAGATCATGAATATTCTCTCCATAAGCATAACCACCAATCAAGTTTGATACTCTGTTTGAAAAGGATGGACGCTTGCTAAGCCTTTAAGACATTTTATGGGGAATACCGATGTATTTCTGAATCTCTATACTCGTATCCATCCATCATTAGAGAGGCAGAGGTTTATCTTCCTATCAATACAAGGATGAAAAGTGGATTGTTTGATTATCTGTCACGTCCGAAATAGTACATAAATTGGTCAGTGTCAGTGTTTGCGAAATTTGTCCAGTTGAAGGCATCTTTTACGAATCGATTATTTCTTAATTATGATTCTGACAGCCTGTGGTCTGATTATGTCCTAAGGAACATGGGGGAGAGATGCTGGGTATCTCTCTTGTAATTTGGATCTGAACATGCTTAAGCACGGTATGATGTACAACGGAAGACCAACGGATAGTGTCACTTTTATGCTCACAGTTGTGTTGACATATATACCTAAAGGATATTTAGTTACTAATGTCATACACATTTATCGAATTTGTTTGTCGCAAGTGCTTGATAAGTTAAATAATAATTTCATGTACATTTATAGAGTTATTTCTCTGTGACAGGTACTTGACAAGTAAATAAATCACAGACTCGGTATCATCATGATTTCTGTCGGTTCATGATTTACAGTGCTTGTAACGTTTATATCTCGAGGTTATTAAGTTATTAAATATGAACATTTAGGCCGAATGTTTCACATGGGGACATAAGACTTAAAGCTGTGTCTCTCATAGACTAACTGGCTATAAGCATGCAATAACCTTTTAATGAGAGTAATTTGCGGGGTATTTTCATTATTTCACACTTTTCCTGAACATTATGTCATTTTTACGAGCACATTTGTCATGCCTTAAGCCCCGGTCACGAACACTGAATCCGATACTGTATACAATTTATCGCTCAGCAGTGAGCTGGTCACACCAACAACGAAATTCGTTCTGATTGTGCGAAGCCAGACAAAGTCGAGCAGGCTAGGACGACGGACAATGAAACCCCGAGGACTATCTACACAATCCCTGTATAGTTTTCAAATCACTTATCCCTTCTTTCAAGGAAGTAGTAAGGTCAACTATGATACGGGTAAGTTCCGACGCCATTTAAAAACTACTTGAAGGCTATAACCCGCTCTTGAGGCAAGCATAGCCTAGATATGTCCCTGACCTGTAAACAAACTTCCGCAATTTATACAGTATCACCATGTGTCGAACATGAACACGTGTCGTTTGTAAAACAAACGCAGGCTACCACTTATTTTCTTTGCGTCCGAGCGCTTCATTTCGTTCACATTGGGAAGCCATGCAGTTGTTTATCTTACAGAATCGGGCTCTTCCTCTGTAAAATTAAAGTATCACAAACAAGCCTAGGCATACACAGTTTACAAAACATGCATTCCATTTCTGTGCTGTATGTATGCAGTGTTTGCACAGTGTAGGTGTACAACAATGGCGGCTGGTCATCGTTCAACAAGGGAGAGAGATGCTACGTCACATGTAAACAAAGCATCTCATTGGCTTAGAATTTTATCATATCGTTCTGTCTTGTGTTTTTCGCTCCTTAAACAATTTGCGCGATAATGGGACAATTTTCTATTCGTTTAGTGCTTTGGTGTGACCACTCTGTTAAAATTGTACGGTAACTATATTTAAGCTAAAACCGTGTTCGTATCGGATTCAGTATTCGTGCTTGGTGTGACCGGGGCTTTATCCATACCGTCATGACGATAATTATCTGATATTCCAATTGGAATTAGGTATCAGCAGAGTTAGGTATCAGCAGACTTAACTTAAACCTGTTATCATCTGCACTGTAAGGGGCACATAACAGTGCAGGTACTGAAATTATTGTGGTATAAATATGTAAATATATATATATATATATATAACTATTTCCAACAGGAACAGATGTCTAGAAATAGTACCCTTAGGTGTTATAATTATTTGTATATATATATATATATATATATAGGGTGTCCATAAGTATTGAGCTGGGAATAATTGTATTACAGAACACTTGAAACTTGAAGTACAGCAGTATGTAAAGGCAATGTCCGAAGTGTAATGTTCTACACCAAAAGGACTGAATACATTCGATCAGAGTCTTTGACTGACATGAAAATACTCTTTATAGTATAAGTATTTTACCTGAAAGTGTTACCTCGCTGTCTGAGTCTGCTACACATACTCATCCGGCAAGGCTGGCAGCACTGTTATTTCCCAAAGCAGTGAAATTTTGTGAAGCTATGAATGTGTTAGAGTATATTGTGTCTGCTCTGCAGTGTAGCAATACTGCAGTTTCACATCTCAATTGCCGACAAATATTGACGAAAGTTAAACTTTTTGCCTCTAGGGAACTTAGTTTCCATAAAGACTAAGTGTACCTAAAGTCTAAAATTACAAGCTTTAAAATATATATTTCAAAGGCTGCAAAATGATTTGCATTCATCCAACTCCCATCTTCACATCTTATTTCATTGCTGAAATATAAAATGTTGACATTTATTCAGTTAATTTGAAAGAGACATGATTGTGCAATGTTTTGTGATGTCCTTCTTGGGTAACTCAGGTTACTTGATGTTGTTTCTATTTAAAATGAAAATGACAATGACATTGAAAGTTTTACTTTTGTCTAGCATAACATGTTGTACAATGAGACAGTGATTACATTTTGGCAAGACCTGCAGGAGCTGTCGGAAAAACAAAGACTGTCATGCAAGTAGTATAAGAATGATATATTTTATCTCAGCAAACAAATGTCCTGGGTAGATAGAGGGGGGGGGGGTGGGTGGGTGGGTGGGGCAAATAGAATTCATATTTCAAGCTTTCATATATACATATATGTACATGAAAGCTTAGGCTTGAGTACAATTTACATACTGTTGTAGTGTACTACCTAGGAACTTAAATAGAAGTTAAAACAAATCTCTTGAAGTATTTGTGTGGTAAAATTTCGCCTGTCGGTCGAAAAGACTGTATCTTCAGTCGTAAATACCCTGACCGATGAAATCAAACGGCGTAAATCTCCGTAGTCAGTATCCAGTCTAAGTCTTCCCGGCCTATAAATTGTAACAAACAGGATAATATGGTTTAATAGTTCTGTTTTAGGTCTTGAAATGAACGTTTTGTCAATTTGAGTCCGTCGCCTAATCACATAAAGACATAAAATGCGACTCACGAGTTACTGTACCCATTTAAATGTGCTCCTCTGGGCAGTTATAACTTGTAACAAAGTGTTCATAATTGACATGTCAGGCAGGTATTTTGTGTGTCCAAATAGAGAGTTAAGAGCTTGATGATGAAACCAAATCGTGAAAGTAATATACCAAAACCCTTCAGTGCGATAATGGCGCAGACAAATTAGAGGATCTTTTTGAAGAATCTAACTTCCATGAGCTCCCCGGCCTTAGTTCTTAGTAGCACCCTCGTTTGCTGACTAACAACGACCACCAATAGCTTCGGTGCACGTCGTCATCAAATAAAAACCATCATTAATTTCTTAAACGACGATCACTTTGATAAACTTGTCAACATTTCATGAGTATTTTGTTTTTCACTTCTGCGGATTTTTTTTTTGGAGCGATTCAGTGACGTAAACAAAGTAGTGCTTCCCCCACACCTTAGTAGCCAGGGCAAGGTATCACGCAGTTTGAGGATACCAATCAGCAGTGGGAACCCAATGAAGTATCACCCATCTCATATCTACACTATATGGGAGCAAGTAAGTCTTAAACGTCAAATAATAAAAGATTCCATTCATGAATGATGTGCAGTCTGCAAGAAATTGAATTATTTTTTAACAATTAAAACTATTTATTGAAAGTAGCCTACCAGCGTGCTTCTAGCTACTTTTTCTTGTAAAAGTTTCAAAACGGTTTCGACCCCGCCCATAAACCCCCTTAGACTCTTGTCTTATATCAGTTGGAGAATCACAAGGGGGCCATACATAAAAAAGGTTACACACGTTACTATATTGGGTCTAAAACCGTCTTTTGTTCAAACCATGGGTTGATGCCATTAAACTAGAGCATATGATTTGTATTAAAGTTATTGTCGCACAACAGTCCTGCCCCCATCTTAACCATAGCAGCCATAACTTTAAACTTGTTTTTATCAGAATATTCACAATTTTCGACATTGCATCTGTCTCTTAAAACCTATACCCTCAGGAGAAAAATGCCCACATATTCTTCGTATCTCGGGCGACTTGGTGGCGACAATAATTGTAGTCATTATTGCAGAAGGCTTTCAAAGTGTAATTAAATCTCACTTGGAGAATATAGTCTGGGTAGGCCTTTATCCTAGGCTCTACCCTGTTGTTTGTACATACCGGAGATGAAAAAGGATGGACAACCCTTGCCCTTAATTTGAAGAAACTAAATATTAACTTTCGTTTTCAGTCCCGATGTTATTATTAATGTTTCTATGTACAGAACACAGTTTGTCACTTTGTTTTACATATTAAATTTCTCCGTAAATGCATCAGAGCAATTATTCCTCGCTTTAAGCCAGTTTTTGTTTTGAGTTTATTTTAGACGAGATTTAAGTTCATATGGTTTCATAGATATTTAACAACAAATTAATATTAGGATGAGGAATTGCTGTTATCTAGCCCTGCTGATACTACTTTCAAATTTGTCTTTGAGTACAACAAAGCAGGCCTGTCTACTTTATTAATAAACCTACGCATGCGTCTTTGTTCAAGTCCATTTTCCGTCTTTCTGTAAGTCTATTTAATCCTTCCAACGATTCTTCTGTTCTTTCAAGTGGCATCGAACTATTGATTAATTTTCCGAATTGTTTGATATACGACATATTCTCTCAGGCGTTCTCGATTGTGCATTGTAGTGACCAAGCAGGATTTTTTGGCAATTCATTCCTTCACTTTTGCTGCCAAATTGGAGATTGTGACCTTTTAATGACGCACTCTTGGCCCACCACACTAGTTACATGTGCCTGGTAGTTTTCGCCTCCTCTAGCCTTAAAATTGTCTGCAAGCCAACTGTTATAATTTCCTTATCTTTTATCTTTTAGTAACATTGGTTGATTTTAGAAGCAAAGTTTACCTTCGGATCAATCAAGAAATTACTTTTAGAACATTTTATACTTTTCTCTTTTTGAGAAATAAATAGTAACTGTTTCCGTTTAAAAGTTGATTATAACGTCATCACCGTGGTTACATGGACATCTTTTAAGCATACGTGATTCCATCTTCGGTCTGCTTTTCAGATTTTAAAAACAACAAAACCACCCATGAATAATCTATTCTTGGAATGTAGTCTGCTTTTAAGGAAGTCTAGGTCGATTTGTGGTTTGGAATGTTGACGTCGATGGGGAAATCGTGAACAACGTAGAACATAAGTTTTGTCGTATTGCTGTATATATAAATGCATGCATTTGAATAAGCTGCAGAAAAGATGCATTTAACAGTTAAACATTGGATGACTTCAAAATTGAAAGACACATCTATTCTTTAAAGTGTATTTTAAGTCTAGAATGGTACGACTATTTAGTTAAGAGACTGGAAAATGAACCTCATATATTCAACTAGCAATTTCATAGCTTTCTGCCTTGCTGGAATACAAAAAGTTGACATTTATTGACATAATTTAAAACAAGCGATTGGGCAAAATTTGTGATGTAGTCCTTGTGCAACTCCAATATACCGCTTTTGCTTCCTTTTGAATGTTTATATGACCTTGTCAATTGACTGGTTTCTTGCATAACATGTACAGAGAGTGCTTGTATAGTCAAGTCACCTATAACAATAAGACAATATTCACATTTTGGCACAGGGTGCAGTGACTTTCGAAAAAATAAAGGAAAATATAGACAGTAAATTAGTTCAAGAATGACATTACAAATAAGTGAGCAATCTACCATTTTTAAATTGAGTGAATAGTCTATAACATGATATATCTCAGCACGGAATGTCCTGTTTAGATGGGAGTTAGACCGTTTGAATTTAACTCACAAGCTTTGTAACCTGGTTATATTATATACATTTGAAAATTTAGAATTAGGCAAACTTCATTTCAAAGAGAAAGCTGAACTTCCAGTCAAGAGTTTGGCACTTGAGATGGAACCTACCTGCACTGCTATTAAGCAAACAATAGTAATATTCATTCCAGTCTGTAGTTTTGTTACATATGGATAATTATACATAACATTGAAAGATTCCATTGTTTAAAATATTTGTACGTTTAAGTCCTGCTTTATTTGACCTAATTTTATTGAGGTCATACGATAATAATGACAGTTATTTCTCTGTCTGTCTAAAAGTTAGAAACATTTCAAGCTCTGCTACCAGCTCTTAGATTCTTAAATGAGTATCACAAATTTTGTAGTGAGCTTAATATGACACTCGAGACACGTAGAAGGCTTTGTTCACTTGATATTCTAATGTAAAGTCGGTGATTTGAAATGCGTGACATAATTATTAGTTAAAAGTTGATTGAATTATCTTCTCGTGAAATACAGCCTGAATAAAACAGAATAATTAAGACTAATAACTCGGACTTTTGAAAAAAAGAAAACTTGTGCTATAAATCGATAATGTAAAAGATTTCTCAAGTTTCTTTTTTTTTTTTGGCTTTAAAATTTAAAGAACTAAAAGTTATGTCCAGAATTGTCTCAATACAACGATGGAGTATTTCGTAAAAAAATAGTCCCAAAAGGAGGACAGATAGACATCCTTAGGAGCAGTGAACTATGCCAACTGACGAAAGTTACTTTTATTGTTGAAGTTACATATTGAAAGATATTGCTGCATTAGGTTGTGGCAGATTCTGAGACTATTCTGCATTTTACGGCAAAAAAATTTCTGCCCTTTCACATGGTAAATATCATTAACGGAACAACAATCTATCCCTAGACAGTAAAATTTCTGACCCCCGAAGTTCACTTCTGTTTCCTACTCCATTTTTTTCTAAAATAAGGTCTTTCTTGACCACCAACCACGCAAAGCTAAAGTGGCCTTTACTGAATTCAAAATACACAAGGCTACATCCACACATGAAAGCTATCTGCGTGGCATATACTATACCACTGCCACCACACGTCCTCATTGACCAACCAGTGTCAAAATGTCAATGAAAATACAGTCACCAATTGTTCAAAGATAAATGGCGATATCCATCAATATGTCTGGGCTGATACAACCCCCCTTTAAAGACCATCATCATGCATAGTGGTTGGATTAGAAAGCATAAAAATTGTCTGCAAAAAATCCTGAGATTGACTTATTGAGTAAAACTTTTGATAATTCATTTAGCTGTTTAACATGTCAACTTAGACACACAAAGCCCTTAGCTTCTCTAGATTAAAGGTCTATACGGATAGAGCACTTTCATTAAAAATTCGTTTTATACCATGCAGTTTCTTGCTTCTTCGTGGCCTTTAAAAGAGACAAATAGCCGGTAAGGGGAATGTTCTTCCCCTTTTCTTTTCCTCTTCTGATTTTTTAAATTTGTTTTTGATTATCTGCTTTTGTCACATATGCCTGCATGGTATTATCAGAAAGCTGCTAGACACTTCCACGATCTCCCTGGTCATACAACCTACACATTACAACAACAAATGATAACAACTGTCCGGCCCCACAAAGTCTCTCGTAACATAGACATATGTTGGTTAATATTTGTGTCTAACAACTTCGCTATATCAGCCTTGCTTCCTCAATGCTTTCAGCAAAGAGATTTGGATCGATGTTATTTCTCATTCCCTGTCCATCTCCCAAACTCAACGCAACGTCCCTGAAAGTAGTAACTATAGACAAACTAGAAATCGTTGTGTATTGCACCTCGAATTTCCTAAAGGTTTTTTAAACAAACCTTCGGCTAATATTGCCATTTCCTACAATCAGCATTGCTTTGTATGAGGCTCTGCCAAAGCTTAGTAACTTACTTGTCTATCTCATAAATCAAGTCTGCAGTTTTGTATATAGTTTCTCCATAATATCATCTGAACTCGAATGTCTGCGATGTCTGCAATAAGGAAGAATATCGCTGTTTCATGTTTTAGAAAAATATGACATTTTTTGTTTGAGTGGGTGGTCCCACTTCTCATATATGAAATCGTAGACATGTAATTATGATCCTAAAAACCACACTTTAATTTGCCCGAAGATACCCCTAAGATACCCCTCAAAGTTCACACCGCAAAAATACGTGATCATCTTTTTCAATAAACTACGCAAGATTTTACTTACACTGCAGTATATTTCATTTATGCTCACTGAAATTACAATCTTTAACGTTATTGAAATTCAGAGAGTAGGCAATAGACGCATGTTAGGCGTTAGTTGGTATTGACGAACGAGTCACGGTGATCTCAGTGAGGTTAGTAAGTGACCTCATTTTTGAGGCAAAAACTTGAGATTTCTGATAGAAACACCCTTTAACAGCTTAATAGAATTATGACACCCTCGAAATCGCTTCCACCTTTCATATTGGGCAAACAACAATAGCCAGTTAAAGATGTGACATTATATACATACTTTTCTTTACTACTTATTAGTTATTTGAATTTTTAAGTAGTATTGTTTCTTCCATAACAATCTGAATATGACACATTCAAAGAAATCAAAGATGCAAAGAACAGTGGATATTAGATAATAGTAGTTTCTATTGCCAATAAAATAACGACTAATAAGTAAAGTTAATTTCAGAAAGCAATGCTGCATGGCCAAAATTATCCGGCTCCTTATTTTATTTATTTATTTATTTATTTTTTTTTTTTGATCTGATGTGTCATAGACCTTATGCTAGATAAGGCACATGACTTCACACACTGTGCGTACGACAAAGCCTTCCCAAAGGCACGTAGACGTAGGCACGTATTCGACCTGTACAAAAATAGATGCATTTGTGTTCGTCTAAGTACAGTTATAATGCTGCGTGCTTACTTCAGCTGAGAGCGCACTTCCTGTTCTGTGACGTCATATGCATAAGGTCTCTGGACGGACCTTAACAACGTCGATCCGAACAGAACCTGTTAATAAGAAAATAAGACAAAAAATACCGATACTCGATGTAGTCGGTAAATAACGAAGTCGATGTCGTTGTTAAAGTGGGTATGACACAGCCAAAGTAAGTTTCACAGAAAATAATCTTTGGGTACAGCTTGAAATAAAATGAATGTTTTCCAAACTAAACTACGTCCATATATACCGGAATTTGACCATGTGAATTCCCAAATACAGGCCAGGCTCAGCCCACCTGAAATCCGAAAGCGAAGAAACGTATATGAGCGCGTCCCAAGACGTGACGTCACTGGGGCACAGTTAGTAACGCTACTGTACTAGGCAACTGAATCATCGTTCTACACACCGAATCATGTGTACGCTAACGCGAGTAAGCTGGTAAATCATTGCAAATACCTGTGCTATGATACTAGAGTAGCACGTGTGACCAGTGACCATATTGTGAATAATGTATCGTTGCGCGGTGACTGCATAGCATCCGCAATAACACCGTCACTGGACAGCCCAAATGAAGTCACGCTTGATATGGATTGTCCATACATGCGCATAGCTGCCCTGTACAGTCCGCGCTTTGTGCTCTATGGGGTCGGTCGGTCATCCGGGTCTTTTTGCTACCCTAGCAACTTTGCAGTGAAAACAACAACTGACTGCCGTATGACCATATGGTAACACTTTACCCACTACACTGCTGGAGTGAAAACAATCTCTGCACTACACTATGTATTGCGCGTATTCTGCACTACAGTGTAGTGCAGGGATTTTTTTCACTCTAGCAGTGTAGCGCGTAAAGTGTTCTCATATGGTTATACTGCAGTTAGTTGCTGTTTTCATTCCAAAGTTGCTAGGGTAACAGAAAACCCGGATGACCGACCGACCCCATAGTGCACAATACGCGCAATACATTTGTTTTCACTCCAACACGTTGTTTTCATGGAGAAGTGACGTGTCACCGACCGACCCCATATGCTGCCCGGGTACTGTGATGTAAGTGCCTTTTCATGAAGTTGCTAAGATAACTTTTCCTCAGCGAATACTAGTTCCACATGTAGATACGCGTCTTTGTGTTGGAGTGAAAACAAAATAATATATTGCGCGTATTCTGCACATAGTGTAGCATACGGATAGTTTTCACTTCATCAGCGTAGCGCGTTAAGTGTTCCCATATGGTCATTCAGCAGTCAGTTGCTGTTTTTCACTCCAAAGTTGCTAGGGTAAAGAAAAGACTCGGATGACCGACCGACCCCATAGCGCAGTGTTTGTGCCTCAAATTGCGTCATAACAGTCAGGTGACCTTTTGGGGCATTTTCAAATTGGATTTTGGATATTTTTCCTTAAGTTCTATTTATGCCGAATTGCACAGGTTTTAGCTGTGTGTGAAGTGATATTTATACAATAGTGCATCCAATCTTGCAATTTACACGTTATTTTGGCCGTGTCATGCACACTTTAAAGAATTATGCAACGTACAGTTTTGCATTTTTCTGATGGATTTCAATTAACACAATATTCTTACAAAAATTCTCAGTGTCAGCTAGCAGATCAGGATGAAGTTTCGATAATACTTTTTCATCCACAACATTGTTTCTCATTATAGGGATTAAATAAATTTGTGCATAAACTACAATAAAACCTGTTGTTCAACTGATTAATATTAATATGGTACATTACTTTATATCAAACATGGCAAAAATTCAAGAGATTGCATATGGAACTACTCTCAACCTCCAATGCATGACCGTACATGTTATACATACAATCACGAAAGCGATTGCACGTATAGGTTTTTCTGCACATGTTGCTAGAAAACTAGAGACTGAAAATTTCTGCCTCAACGTTTCACTTGCGAGTGGTCTCTTTTCTCCTCCGGTAAACGTGAGAAAAACAGAAATTTTGATTCAAAAGGAAGCTCAGATTAATATGATAGAGCCAGCGTTTTGTTCTTCCACACAAATCGATTGTCATAGAACCTGAAAGGCGTAAGATTAGAAATCTGGGTTGCAAATGGCTCACTTTTCACAAACATAAATCGGCATGTTTAGTGTGTAAGATGCATATGTTTATAATTGTATGGTATTTTGTGTGTAGTTTACATAATGCATTTTGCAGTAAACGTGCTTTGCATCTTCTTCCTCATCATTTCGTCAATTATCTGAGTGTGTACGCTTGTATTCTAGAACACATGTATCCAGTTAGTACGTAGGCTACAGCTTTACTTATGTCTTCTAAAAAAAGAAACAAGCGTCAACGTACACGTCAGTTAGGGCCACGTTTACTCCATGATTGCCATGCACTTTGAAACTGTAGCAAGCGGGCAGAAAATCCTTGCTTCCTTAAGACAAAGTCTTTATGGTCAATGAATAGAATAGCTTACACATTGTCACATTGTCTTGAATTTAAGTCGTGATGAAATACTGACCATGCCAAGTGGAATGGATTGACCGACATTTTCTGTAATAATCCCAACTAAGCCCTCCTTGAGTGGAGAGGTAGAACAGTCTGAAGGCAAATTTCACAACAGCTTTTAATTACAAACGATGATATTCTTGTTTGTACCTTACTTGAATTTTGAAATGTAAGATACAGAAGCTTCAATTTCGAGACAATTTACAAATACTGCACATTAAATATGGTATGTGGTCTCAGCAACATTTTGGTTACGTCACAATTTTTTCTTTGCTGAAGTTCGATTGAAAATAGATTCATACAATGAACCGATCAGACCGGGTGTTTTCGTGTGTGCTACATAGTGTACTTTGGGTGAACGGTATAATTATCAATTAAGTATACGAATCGGCTGTTAATCGAACATCAGAAAAGGGAACGTTGTGAAATCATGCCAAAAATTTGTCTTACAATAGTATTAGAACCGCTGAGATTTTTGTTTTCTGACGTATCCATTGAGTAATACCAGATAGTTTACTACACACTACAAAGAAAGGTATCATGCTATTTCCTACTTATTGCATTGATAAATCTCTTCTCTTAAGAAGGGGGGTGGGGACTTTGCGTGAGGTATACAACCAACCGTATTTATCAAGGGTGGCTCAAAGAAATTTTGTTTGGGGCGGCAAAATCAATTCCGTAATCAGGAAGGTTCGGACGACAACCCCCCCCCCCCCGCAACTCCATTGGTCCGCACAAGAAAGTATAGCAGGATTATGGCTAGTATTTTGATTTACAGTGATGCCCCATATAGTGTTCAAAACCTCTTCAGAAACCATCTCAGGCATGCAGTCATGCGTTGTGTTATACCGATCACTTCTCCATAAGGACGGAGTAACAGGCAGGGGAAACAGGCAACGCCGCTTAACCCACTTGTATAAAATGTTGACCCATTAATATTTTGTCACTTCTTTAACTGGGTCGCAGTTCGTTTTAGCTTTGCCAAGAGGCCGCAAAATGTTAATTTTCTTGATTTCATTCTTAAAACAACGAATAATGGGGGTTCAACTCCAACATAACCGTAACACTTTTTGTAAATGACATGATGAGTGAAGCTAATCAGATTGCAGGCATCACAGTGACCATTTGTGTTAAATGTCTTAGCTAGCACTAATTGCAGGTCCATTTGTGATGTTCGAACTATTTCAACAGCAATCGAGCTTGGGCGGCCATCCGGGGGGATGGGGGATATATCCCCCATGAAACTGGATGGGGGATACTGTACACTATATCCCCTCCCCCCCTTGAAACCTACCAGGCAGATCCGGAAATCAGAGCACTTTACCTTTTTCTAGACTTTTTACGATAGGCCTATTTATTTATTTTTTTTTAGGAAAGACTTCTGACAGTTGTCATAGTATCACCTTGCAAAACCTAAAAACGGCCATTTTCAGTGATCTGGGGGTATTTTTGGCCAAAATTTTCTGATCGTGGCGCTCCGCTTAGAAAGTACCACTGATTACATCCGGAAATCAGAACACGTAACCTTTTTCAAGACTTTTTATAATATGCCTTTTTTAGGAAATACTTGTTGTCATAGTGTCACGTTGCAAAGCTTGGAAAAGGCCATTTCGGGTGATTTGGGGGTATTTTTGACCAAAATTTTCTTTGTGCGCTCCGCTTAGATAGTGTCATTGACAATATATCCCCTCCCCCACACACACACACTTTTAAAGACGGATCGCCGCCCATGTAATAGAGCAACTGAAAAAACGCGCAAAGCGCCCCGAAAAATACCGTTTTTAAGGCACTTTATTAATATTTATAATCTTCCCATGACATTGCGAAGTTATTTACTTCTTTGCTTTCAAACCCACTCAAGGGAGGGCGGGCGTTTACCCATGCAATCCACCGGGACTGATACGGTGCAAACGAAATAAATTCCACATTGATCCCATAGTTAGATGAGTTTGGTTCATGTGTGAAGACATGCATGCTACTTTGTTCAACATGTGAGGCATAGTACTACACCAGAAGCGGCATCACGCAGCGTCTTTAGCCTATATGCCTATAATGATGGATAAAAGTATTATAAATTGACTTTCAAGTGTCACTGAAATTTTGTTCCGGGACGGACAAAGTGGCCTCACGGGCCAGAGGTTCCCCAACCCTAGTTTAAACCATTCTCGCAACTCCGTTATAAATTCTAGTGAAACACGACTTTTGTCCTACCTAATTTTCCTATTCATTGTTTCCACTATATTAAATTGAACACTTACTGGGTATGCCTTCAGAACCCTTAGCAAAATCATGTTTGATCAAGCACCGATACAGCTTTGAATACAAAAGTTCTCGCATTTTACATTAATCTCACACACTTCTGACTTCAGAAGACTAATAAGCAAATCTCGCGAGCATCGGTGGTTAAGGCTTCAGTGATTTCACCACATAAAC
>WURT03320074.1:12585-23424 GCA_009936505.3 Holothuria glaberrima | reverse complement strand
CTTCTGACTTCAGAAGACTAATAAGCAAATCTCGCGAGCATCGGTGGTTAAGGCTTCAGTGATTTCACCACATAAACGTTTTCTTGTTCATCCTTTTCGGGAAGTCAACATATTTGTCACATGAAACAAAACAAGACAGATGCCATAGAGCAGCTTGCAACTTGATAGTATAGGAGAAACTTTTAGCCAAAGAAGTTTTCTTACTTATATACGTGTCAACTGATAATGGCTTCCCTATGAGACAGAGTGACATTTTGTCATTTTCTTTATCGCAAACTAGAAACTCGCCACTGAAGGAGCTGAATACGAGCCTGAAAATAAATTGGAAACATGACGAATCGAACCATACTAATTTACATGACCAGTGACCGAATGACCCAGTAAACCTAGGCTGAAATTTTGAAACTATTTCGGAAATGTATACTTGACAGTTACGTATTACAGTTTATACTTTGTAAATAATATATGACATTTGTTAGATAGAAGGGATAATTTGTCCACATTAAGCAGTACTTTTTCATTTATGTCATCTAGAACAACGTTATATTTTAGAAGATTGAAGACCATACTTTGAAAACTTTTGGGGGCACTTGCCCCCCCCCCGTGCCCCTATGGCTGGACGCTTATGGTATTTATTCCCCTTGTTTATCAAATAGCAAACTGGGAGTTCTTTAATGGGAAACATTGCATTTAAGGAACAGTAAATTTCCATAACTTCAGGTATAGAATAGAATATAATTCATTTAAATATGAGGTAGCTGGGTAGCTTTAATTGCAACACTTAAGATTCTCACGGCCCGATATTAACTTTCGTGTAATAATTTTTCACCAAAACTAAAATTTTCAAATAATTCAACTTTCATAACTCTCGTTACTACCAGAGTTTATTGGTGCGACTCAATGTTTACCAATAATAAAAAGCCGTATTCTGTCTTGTTCATGCTGATACAGTATAAACGCAATATTTCCCTTTTATTACTCTCCTTCGAAAATTTAACTTTGTTTGTAAAACGAAATTTAAAATCAGGTTAGATATCAAAATCTCGTTAATAAATTGATAGCTTTGAAAACATTTTAAATAAAGTTGTTATTGTTCTCAATGATCCCAAGCACCGAATCGTCTCATCAGCTATAGAGTGATCTTTCAACTACATGTACTAGACGTCCAATGGTTTCATGCCAACAAAGACGTGATGGCTCATTTTGTACAGTGACACTTTTATGTGTCTAAGTAGAAGGTAATGGAGGATGTTACTCACAATCTACATAATAAATGTCATTAAATACAGATAAATACAGATTACGACACTTGGGAGGAAAACCTACTCCCTCAACTTTCAGTCTAAACATTTCGAGTGACGTTACATTTTCCCAAATCGTTTTTTTTTTTAGCCGTCTACTTGGACACAGACAAAATCAAGCCTGGAGCAAATCATGAAGGAGAATGAGAAGATTTCGGTCATCGAAGGCCGCTAAATATAGGAATCTTCAAACGAGAGCTAGATTATTGGAACAGATCTAATCCAATACGGTTCAAAGTCACATAATGACCTTTAAAGATTCGGCTTTCACACATTAAGTGACTCTAAAATACAACAAATCAGAGAGACAACCATACGATTTGCTACTAGTAGAAGATTCTGCATACATTTTGGCTGAGGAATCTGTTCTTCGACCAAAACATTTACATATAGGCAATAAGTAGGAGGAAGGGAGGGAAGGACTTGCAGGCACCCTGGTAGATGGAAAAGAAGAATAATCAACCATTTCCATCTTAAAGGAATGCCGAGTTCAGAAAGCTTAAAGGCTGATTCACTGAAGTGCGTGTGCAAACAGTTGTACGTGACAAACAGTAATTGAGAAACGATGTTACCTTGGGAAGAAAAAATGATAAAACACAGTTTTCCATTTTACAAGGTAAACCAGAATGAAATTTTTCCCCCTCTTTCAGTTCTTGAAGCGTACTAACAAATGTATAAAACCGTTTTTCTCCTTCCTTTTGATATGTAAGTTAAGGAAATTTGGTGCGATTTCTTTTAAGTAGCCATCAATGCCTAACCAATCTTCCCTCTTGTCTACCATAAGATTGAACAAAATTAGATCAACTTATGCATTTGAGTGTTTGACAATAGTTTCATCTAACAGAATATCCTTGAGGATCATCCAGGGAATTTTCATTTTTAATAACAAACATAACTGTAGCTCTTTCTCCTAATTGTCAAAACTATGTACTTGAGCACGTTCACCACCAGGCGACATTGGTTCTAATATTTTAAAGAGTAGGCGGATCGCTACATCTTATTACATTGTACCATATGGTGTTATCATTCTAGATAATGCCGACCACTCGACTTTTCCACGACAATGTAGAATTAAACTGCTTCTGCAATCAAATGAATCATTTTCCCTTGGTAAGTCGAAAACAATTGCCAGTCACATTTGTCGTATGTTTCGTTCCGGATATGAAGGTAACCATTTCTTGAATTTATCCAAGTTGATTATCTAAACATCGTGCAAACTCGATTGGTCTCCTTCCCGTCTCGCTGGGTCATATCATATCTTTGCGTGAGAAGCAAAATTAAGTTTGAAAAAAGGATATCGACTTTTTTTCTCTAGTCTTGAACGGCTTCGACACTTCTGTAGAAGAGTAGAACGAAGCTGAACGATAAGAGATATATTAAGAGTAAACCGATACTGTCTCCGAGAGATGGACAGTCGTACATAAAACATAAATGGACTCTCCTATTAGGGATCGATGGATGGATGTGTCTGTTTGTAGCGAGACGTTGAAGGGACATTTCCACTACATGCCGTCTCAACAACTGATACTGTAAAAAATAAGATAAAACAACTAGGGTTAACTTCAAAACCAGTGGTTAGAAGAGATTTGCTTACTGTTACAGGATTTTACACGTAGGATATTGTACAATTTTGCCCCCAAAAGAAATAACTTGCAGTTATGTACTGTAATATTGTTGGAGGAGCCATCTCCACTGTACAAACGGTAATCTGTGCACGATTACCATGACAACGGTTTCGTGATGTTTTCTAATGACTGAGGAAAAATATAATCAGATTGATGCTCTATCTACATTGCCCATAACGAAGCAGCCTCATATTAATACGCATAATCATATGGTCCTCGGCAATCAATAATTCCATGTTAAACGTTTACTACTTGGGTTTCCATTAGATTGTTGTTATTTAGACTAGAGTAATGTTCTAGTTGGTGACCCCTATGAGCACATGGTTCTCATCATGATTTATTTTGTTTATCGTGCATTTACAAAGGTAGATGCTTGTACATGCTACTTAAAGGAGCACGTACAGTCATCTCAACATTTCTCCGAAATGACACCCGAATCTGTCGGGTTAAGATTGCATATCACAGATAAACCAAGGACTCATTTACAAATATATTCCTCCACTCAGTAAAAACAAGATATGATTTGCAAATTTCCTCCCAAGTGTTGCAAGTTGTGACTGTCTCTACACATTTGAATCAAAGTTATTGCCTACTTATATTTTAAAACGGTTGATGATTGATTTCCTACCTACAAAACTGCACTATCTTGATAGACTGGTTCATAAATCACTTTCGCTTAATCACAGCATATTAAGTTGTTAGGCTGCTTTTCGTTCTAACAGAAGTAATGTTTTGACATGACCGATTAAACAGCGTCCTCATCTTTGGAATCAAAGTGCATTCTCCCCTCGTCTGTCTATAAAGCATTGATAAACAGAATCGATTCTAGCCATCATGAAATGTCACGTCTCATTTTAGATATATTTTATTACATAAGACATATCATGTTTCAGATATTCAGATAGGTTAGTACGAAGTGCTACCTGTATGTTGTCTGTATTTGTATAGTAGGCTATATTATTTGTTCTACATTGGTATACATATAGTACCATCGTAGTAGCAAAGAACACGAGAAGCACTTTGGAACTTTCCTTGTTTTCATGAATCACAGATGAAGGTTTACGAAATGAACTAGACAGTTGTCACGAAGTATTCATAGGTCGTATGACATCACTTGCTTTTTGAAAATGAATTTTAACCCTAGATGGACAAGATTTGTTCATTTACTTCTTTAAAAGTTTGATTCATTTTTAGTAACATCTGTTTGTTCCTTCAATACAAATACTTCATCTTCGTGGTAAGCTTCCTAAGCTTCCAGCTAATATCGATTTTCCTTTTATTTTGAATTCATGACAGATATCATCGAAGTACTTCTTGAACACAAGATCCAACTGGGTGATGCTCTACTGAGGGCGGTTGAGGAGCAGTTTACTGGAGCGGTTCTTATGATTTGTGAACATATCAAACAAAAGAATATACCGGTGAGAAGACTAGATTGTTATTTACATACGGTGCTCACTATATGGACTCTTTACAGGTTTTGAAGTGAGAAGTAACACAACAAATGCAGAAGGAAATATTTGTTAGAGCAGGTAGCAGCTAGGATTTATGGCCTGTCCACTTCAGTATAGAGCCATAAAGCTATGAAAGCCGAACATTGTTCAATTTTGAGCTAGTCCGTGGTTGGCCCGGAAAAGAAAGGATGACCATATGTAGTTCTTATTGCTTTATAGCGCTTGGAAGTTTGAACCAGCTTTTAGACTAATGTAAGGAAGACGGACGCTATAGAGGATCAGAGCATAGGTAAAGAAAACCTCCATTTTAGGAGGTAATAAAGGCGGTGGCCCTTGATGGTGTAGTAAAAAGTAAGGCCTATGTGTTCATCAAAGAATAATCCACGGTTTTTCGATCTGAACTGACCTTTCACGTGAAAAAGATTACAAAATTTTTCTATGCTGTTTAGTAGGGTAGCAATCCGGAATTGACGTTGTAACATTAAAATCAAGGGATACCTCAACATTCGTCGTCACTTATTGGTAAGACTAAATTTACCCAGGAGTGTGCATACACCATTCATTAAGGGTTGTTACCCAGGAGTGTACATACACCATTCATTAGGGGTTGGGTTATTGATTTTAAGACCGAGAAGCTTTTTACTGTTAAGAGACCGACTTTTACTGGCGTATAGTCGCAAGTCTGAAACGTGGGTAATGAAACCTGTTATTTGCTTGGTAATTACATCTGCACTATGTTCAGGTATACCAACGGTAATATGTAATGGGGAATAATTGCCTGAGCCTTGTGAACCGTGCCAAGGATACCGCGGGAGGCAGATGCTTCTCCGAGGGGAATGACCCAGGGACCTGGAGGCCAGGGGTTATAGCCCCAGAGGCTCTAAAGTATAATCAAGGTTGTGTTCATTGGGGGTAATGAACAAATGGCATTGCAATATCACTGAAGAACATACCATCCTCAAATAACTTTCACATATTTTCTTTATAATGGCCTAACTCAGCCTAGCGGTCAGCCGACTTGATGATACAGAGTGATTGCGGGTGCAAAGGATGGACGACGGTAGGGTTTGCACGGAGCTTTGGAGTGCCTATCCAATCCAGACTTTCCTACGGGAAGTAATTATAAGACAAGTAACATAGCCAGCCGTACCGTCAAAAGGACTTTTTAAAGACTTTTTAAATACTCCATCAGCAACCTTCTTGAGCCATGTTCCAGTAAAAATCTCAGGCATCCAGCTATAACCCACAAGGTCCTATAAACCCCCTCTATAAACACACATATAGCGTATAGTCAAAGAGAAAAGGCAGTCGCCACAAGTTTATTTTCAAAAATTTGCTTAAGATTACAGATCTTATAAGAATTTTTCATAATGTTCCAGTATAAAACCATTGAATATTGTCAAGGAGTTATTCTGTATAAATTTAAGAAATAAGCACAAAATATTTTCACATGATTGATAGGAGCCATTCCTGAACTAGTATGAAGGGGTACACTAATTTAAATTGGGGGTTTGTATTTTCCCTTAAAAACATCGTCAACACGAAATGTCTTAAAGGGTAATATTGATGGATCTCATGTGATGCCCCAAAATCGCATTGTTTTCGGTGGCAGTCAAACTAAGGTATTTGAGTTCAAAGAGATCAAAATGAAAACCTTGTATTTCACTCTGAGGGATATAACACGAGCCTGTGGACGACCGATGTTGTTTACAGGAACCCCATTGATTATGGGGGACGTCATAGGTCACGTGGGTTCATCAGAGGTGTGTAATCCCGGATTTCACGGCCCCTATGAAATGGAAAACATTCCTGTCCGTTACGCCAAAAGGGAACAACACACACTGCACATATTTATCTTATTCTGTTAGTATTTTTCATGGTTACTGACAGGTTATGGTCATGGACCTCATCAAGATGGTCGGAGAACAGAAAAACGTGTCAACTGGTGAAAAACTTTCGTGCTAGTACTATTAGTATTTTCATTATTTTCACTATTTTTGCCGTGCATATAAATTAATGGTCCACAAATGAAGATTGGGGAGGAGGGTCTGTTGAACAGCACATGTGCCACTTAAGAACAAATATCTGTCCCAGACTACTTTAGAGCCGAATTTACCACATGATGATATGTGGGAAGTGTAATTGCAAAATGTACGAAATTTGCTTACCACTTTCTTTTTACAAATGTTCAGATTGTATACGTTTGCATTAAAAATGAATAGACGGGAGGCGAATAAGAGTAAGTTAAATATCGATGGCAAATCAACATCGTTCATCTTAATCAGCCTTCCTTAGGTCGACAAACTTAAAAGATGTGTCAAACGAAAGTCCGCCTGTTGTTCAAATCTTCCGGTAAGTCTCAAAACGGTACTGCATTCCGTTGTTTAAGTGCAACCAACTTACTGGAGAGAATAATTTGAGCTTCGAGCAGTAGCATGTCGGCGACCTATTAAAGCTTCTTGATGCAAAATTTAACTCTATGATACATTATATGACCTTCAATACAAAGAAAACCTTAAAAGCTTCCATGCACAAACTACCTCATAAATATGCAAGCAATGACAGAAGTGAAAACGTTTTGTTTTCATAGTAGCACCATGACATTTGTTGAAAGAACTTCGTGATTGATGTTTCAATTTTTTCTGGTGTAAGCTTCCTGCTTTAAGCTCTTATTTACTGAAAACCAATATTTGCTTGGCCATTGCAATTAGAGTGCCTACTCGTTATACCGTGCTTTAAGTCTTTTGTCCATATATTCGATGCCATTTCTTGTAAAGGGCCTTTTATTTTGTTGCAATCTCCCTCAGTGTATTAAAAAAATGCCCAAAATGTCCGACACTATAAAATAAACGAAGCTTTCACTTACATTGATTGGGTGCGTACACATTGATTTAAATCCAATAGGCAGTCGCCCCAAAATTTGCTTTGAAAAATCAGCAAACTCTTGCAAATCTCCTCTTATTGCATTACTAGCACCTCTGAAGACGTTTTGAACATAACTATTACAAACAATAGGTAAAACAATGAGAAATTTTCCTTGAGATTCACAATTCACTTACAAAAATATTGTCACATGATTAAAATAGGCCATTCATGAAGCAGAGTGACGGGGCATGCTAACTCTGATTGGGGTGACTACATTTTCCCTTAAAGTAAAGTAATCATCAAATAAAACTTACAGCACATACAAACACGTGCACCTATACATCTGCCATGTGCATCTATTATTGAAATTAATAACATATTAATTAACCTAGATGTGCAGGAATTTGATGCATAATAATCCGCAAAAATACCACAATCACATGAAATTCTTTAAAGTTGTATGCTAATCGTGAAATTTGTGGATGTCCACAAAGAATAACCAGGGAAAGGTTTTAACATAATAAAAGGTTAAAAATTGTCATACCGTAAGAAAAGTGTATTAAGTCATACTACGTAAACCCTTATGTCAGCTTAGCCTTTACAAATGGAAACGCTCCAATCTAAAAAAAGTCAGACTTGCTATCTTAAAATGAAGTTTCTCTTACTCATATTGCTCGAATAAAGATTTCCCTTTCATTAAGACCGTATAAAACAATAAAACAAGACTTTTTTTACCTCAGTCCTGGCTAACAGTCCACAAACTATGCCAAGACTGTACGCGATATAAATCAGACTCAATACACCACGTGTAATTGCCCTATCCTTAAGGCTTCAAGATGCACAAGGCTTCAAACCTTTATACAATAGCGTCCTCAATATTTTTACCTAGATCATGTGTGGTATCTGTAATTTTCAGCCAGTCTCAAACGTACGGAGTCACGCATAGCAGACCCATGATGTAGAGGTCTGAGGGTTACGAGATTGGGGACGTTAATTCTGAGTGTATAGTGTCATTTGGGGACGTATTTCCTTTGGGGACAGACCTCCTTCAGGTTTTCGCCCTTCAACTCTTCGCCAAAGATTCGAGGGCCGACTTTTTAAAACTTTATTTTTTCTCACGAAGCTCTAATTAGGATACATATCCGCATGAATGTACTGGACTTCTTTACTGGCTCAGACTTACGAGGTTCAAAAATCCCGATAAGTATGGCTGGAACAATTTTCTTGACCAATCTAGTAGGAAAGTAAGGAGTAGCGTTTCACATAAGACCAACTTTTCAACGTAATGCCTAGTATAAGAATATAAAATGTAATTCATTTTGTGAAAGCCTACTAATTTTGCGAGTTTCAGACACGCCCTTCTCTAATTCATGACTTTCACAAAGCTTGGCAAAAGTCACAGTAGAATTGTTGGATTTAAAAAATAAGCTGAAACTTTTCCACCCTGATTCAATCCAATGTTTTAATATATTCATAATTTTCTAAACGTTTGATCTAAACGTTGCATTTTGTAATCATTAACATAAATCTCCGTGCAGTCGGACTCTACATGGAAGATTGGTGAATGGAGATGACATTACAAGTTTTGCCCCCGTTGGCAGTTGATGGCCATTTCCTACATTTATGCGGTACCTTCAATTTGCCAAAGACAGTAAAAAATGAATGGAGGTTCTTTACACAGTGTCTGCTACGGCAATAATTAAATCTTATTTCAAGAACAAATTTGCACCACCTTTAAGATCTGTTGACATGAAATGTAACGCCAAATTTGACTGTTTGATGCAAAAAGCATAGGAACTTAACAAATAGCCACAGATCCCATCAAAATTCATTAGAAATTGGCCACTTTACACATGAATTTTTATTTTGTACTTTATTTCATGCAATACGTAAGCTTATAATACCAAAGACGTAGGAAGCAGGGGCCTGGGGGGCCAGCCCCGGGCGAAATTTGTGGGGGTGAGAGAAGTATGCTTTAGCCCCCCCCCCCCACTTTCCAAGGACGAAAACCCCTTATTTGTTTCTTCTATGAGAAATGTCAAAAATTTGCAGTAATTTTCCTTAGAATTTGACCAAAATGATGGAATAAATTGCATTTAAGGACCCTCAAATATCCAGAATTTTTCAAATGGGTAAGAAATGTCAAATATTTGCAGTAATTTACCTTAGATTTTGCCCAAAGCGATGCACCAAATTGCATCTAAAGGACCTCAAATATCCAAAAATTTTCCAAATTGCCAAGAAATATAAAAAATTTGCAATAATTTCCCTTATAACTTGTTCAAAATTATGCACCAAATTGCATTTAAGGACCCTCAAATATAACAAAATTTTCCAAACAGCCAAGAAATGGCAAAAATTTGCAGTAAATTACCTTATAATTTGTCAAAAATGATGCACCAAATTGCATCTAAGGACCCTCAAATATCCAAAAATTTTCTAAAGTGGAGGGGGACCACTTAGACCCCTCCCCCAGGACGGCGATCTGAAACAAGGTTCACCTCCCCCCCCCAGTCTCTAACAGCTCCCTACGCCTATGTATAATATGCAAATTTTTGACTAGGAAACCTTCATTTCAAGGACATTTGCAACATTGATATGTACTGTGGGGTGCATTTTGGAAGCAAACATTATCCACACCAATTCTACTTACCAAACTGTAATCTATCTAAAACGAAATTAGAAAATTTATACAGGGTTAAAAGGGATATACTGACACTATGAAATCATCCACATCATTAATTTTGCATAAGCAGTAAGTTACGTAAGAAACCGTCAAACTTTGACAAAGTATATCTTGAGAACGATAAAGGTATTGAAGTACTTCCAACGTATCTTTCATTAAGTGACTTCATCTAAGTTAGCTGCTGAGTTAAAACAGCTATGCTGTAGCATTTTACTATATCTTTAGCTAGAGCAATATTGCTGTTTTGACCAATCTGCTTTTGTTTGACCTATCTTGCTGTTTTGAATTAGCAGTCAGTGCCAGTCACTAAAACGGAAAAATTTGAAAAGCAGCAAATTTATTCCTTGTGTTATGAACTGAAATCAATTTTATTTTGACGCAGTGTACAGATGTAGGCAAATTATTAAATTCTCTTGAGATTCGATGTGTAATATTTAGACAAAGAGGTTCTGCTCTATAACACTCGTAAGATCAAAGAGGGACCTTTACACAGTAGAACTCCAAAGTATCGATGACAATAACACTCTCCTGCTCATTATACCAGTCCCCAGCCTTAAGGGCCCCAGGCTCATATATTGCTTATTCATATGAATAGAAACAAGGATGAAAGTAACCTAGAGCAGACTATGAAGTCCTGCAAAACAAAACACTTGTCTACAACAGCCCTTTTTCCTTTACATTAGGAAGTTTTCCCAAAGCCAATCACAATGGGCCCCCGGTTGGGCCGCATTCGCTTAATTCACATGAAAAAAAACAAGGATGAACGAAACGGAATGATTTTTTACTTGTTTAGCCCCATTAGGAAAAAGTGAGTGCACAGTGATAGTGACTTTTTCCTGGACAATCCCACAGATAGCAGACCTAGAAAGTCCTATAAACATGGATTTGTTGGATAAGCCGTTGCTCTT
>WURT03320074.1:0-12485 GCA_009936505.3 Holothuria glaberrima | reverse complement strand
TTTTCCTGGACAATCCCACAGATAGCAGACCTAGAAAGTCCTATAAACATGGATTTGTTGGATAAGCCGTTGCTCTTCTGTAATTTCGGCATAGTGTGAGTGGGGCATTAAATCTTCTAACGAAGATTGTACACTGCAGTAGTGTATTCGTTGAAGTTGTAATATCGTTCGAGTCATGGAGTACAGGCTATTAAAGTAATTTTGATATCAAAAAAGAGCAGAATTGTATTTAAAATCACACGTCCATAGTTTTTTTGGGGAAGTCGTAATCACCCTCAATCTGAGTATTTAGCATATTTTTATACGGGGAAGAAAAACCGGTTACATTTTGATTGTCGCAGAACTATTTAAATGTTTAGTTGAAGAACTTTGGATTCTGAGCCCACACCAACTGCTGGTCTGGAATAAACTAAAGGAGAAAAGTGCTCCTTTGACGTTGTTCTCTTCTCCTTTACAGTAATAATTATGATGAATAAAATAATCTTGTTTTCCTTCATATGTTTTAAGGTATTTCGGGCCCCGAATTTGGGGCACTGAGGCTGATACTCCAGGATGGGCCCCAGAAAAAGTACCTGTTTTTGGATCTTGCCCAAAAATATAATCACAACACCAAAACCTTTGTCTCTTTTCATCATGCGATTATATTTTTCATGGCCCCAATCTAATTTTCCTTGGTTGGGGCCTATCTGATATACTGACTATGTTACTTTCATAGACCACTTCCCTGTCTTTACGTACTGTTTTGGAGTATGATAAACTGTCATCAAGAAATGAGAAAAAAGATAACCGAATCTAGAATACCCAGATGTAAAATACCTGGTAAAGTGTTCCCAATGGTTACATATATATATATATATATATATATATTAGTAAATATATATTTATAAATGTATATATTTATATTTATGAATATCTTAACATTTATTTATACACATATTTATATTATTTATTTATTTATGTATGTATATATATATATATTGTAGGTATCATGGGAAACATGCCCCCTTTTCCATGGTTCCTTAAAAGTTTGTGGTTTATCAACTCCCAGGCTTTTCTTGGATTTTTACACTTCCGATAAAACTAGGAAATTTATATCTTGACAACAGAACATATGTTAAAAGGGGGCTCAGTCTATCTTAAGAATATGGTTGCCTTTCATCACTGTGATAAGCATGCTTCAAAATCCAGTTTCTACAACATCTCATTTCTGAAAAACATCTGGTTTAGAAAACTCCCTCTATTGATGTTGTGAACCAATAGCATCTGCGTCCGTTAAAAACAGTATCATAGAATACCGTTCAATTCTAGACAGAAGCCGTTACACATGAAGGAGTCAAACTAACCAGTAATGGAATCTCAAGGCCTCGATTTGATAGAGCGGAACATTTCTTTCTTTCACTGTAAGCACTATGTCGTCGATAATATAGTTTTCTTGTACGAGTAGCTGTTTATTGTATAGTTTACCACCAGGGTTTTCAAGAAGTACGCTTTCATGCCTATTGAAATTTACGTTCAAAATCCCATCATGAGTGTAATACAGCAAAGTATGCACAGGCCTTGTAAAGGCAGAAGAGCCGAACTGAATGAGGTATACATGCAGTAAACATGTATATGGAAGTGCATGTATATTCCATTAACGAAAGAGGTGTAAAACTGAACTTTGTTTTCTGGAATCGAAAAACGTTAAGTTAAAATTTTAGGTACGTGCACATCAATAACTCTCAATGAAAATTATAGCAATTAATCACCCCGAATGAACACAAAATTGTCCTTTTGACATTTGTAAGGAATTTCATGCTTCATGCGCCAATGGACATCCAAAGTGTCCGTAATCTCTTACAATCAATCATAAAAAAAAACTTGATTTTTTTTAGCCGGGGAAAGGTTTACGGTCCGGTTAAGCGTCTGGCTCATACCAACCCTTAATCATCTTTCGGGGTTCCCCCTGTTTATTTGTAGGGTTTTAGTCCATACAATTCAACAGTACAATCGCCGTGATGTTCACCTAATGAGATGACTATCCCATATGAACTAGACTTACAATTCACGAAAAATCCTATAGAATTAAACAACACATCTCACAGCAATATGACCGAAGGAAAGTTGTATATGTGACCTTTGCAGAAGTGGTAGGCAAACGTTTGATTCCATGGCTTCTTTTAAAGCTGTTTCAATGAAGCCAAACTAAAAAGTGTCTCAATTACCGTCTCATGTTACTGTCGCAAAATGCCACAGATTATATGGCTTACAAATTTTTGCAGTGATTTTAATTGAGCCTCTGATCCCTCGCTCCGGTACGCTTGCCCTATTCACGCTTGAAATAATTCTGGTCCATGTCAGTTTTAAGAAGCTGTTGACGCACTTGTGTGCCCCATGTAATTCTAATACCAGTGAATAACCAGACTTGTAGTGAGTACGTCCGCGTACTCATGGGTTTGCACGATTGACTGTACTCGTACTCGTGTGAATTAATTAGTACTCGTACTTACAGATTTTGACAGCTCTGCATAGGGGCTAATGCAAATTATTTTACTGGTACTTATGAAAAGGGACATGTACTAGTACTCGCAACACATACACTACCCTCGGCTTGTTCTCTTACCCATGCCATTGTACTCGCACTTCAAGTCTATGAATAACAAGAGATATTCTGACAAGCTGACAAGACGTTGTCGAGTAGACTTGATACACAAAATCATACACTGACCCACTTAACCCAGTCAATTCTTTCAACATGAGAGCACATGACAGAATTTTAAAATAAGTGCTAATGCAACTACTGTATCATGTCACTCTCCATTTCTATAGCAATAAAGAATGGGTATTTGTGTGTAGTTTTAAGTAGGTTCGAAAACTGGGAGCAGTTGTCTTTAAATTCAAAACTGAAATATGTGTTCAAGTAACCAGTTTTAGCAACGTAAGTCATATTTTAGGAAAATCTTTTGAGTGCTACATAGTGATGAGAACGCTCGGTTTGGATGGTGTCAAGAAGTTTGAAATCAGACCGTGCCCCAAACAAACAGGGGCGTAACTCAAGGGGGATAGGGTGGCTCACCCCCCCCACCCCACTCGCAAAAATGTGTCTCTGGTAGGGCAAAAAAATATATATTTCGCAGGGCAAATGTCTTAATATTTTTTGAGAGTTTGGTAATAAGTTTCAAATTAAAATAAAACAATCGAAAAGAAACAAACATAATTTTATGACAATTGGCTTATATGAGCTTTAAATAAGTACAGATTCTTTTTTGTGTAGGGTTGTATCCAAAAAAAATGTTCGCTCTCTTCGCGCGCTTTGCAACTCCACCGTTTAGATTCCGGGAAAAATATTAAATCAGAGCCAAAACTAATTCCAATGTGCGACGAACGGTTGAATCACTGGATTCTTCTTACCTGGAAGAAAAATCTCACAGACTCTTACAACATTAATATTGATACCGTCTTAAATGATTGGTTGACAGAGAAAATGCAAATCCTAAAAAAATAACTGTTTTACACTGCGTAGAGGCCTATCATGAAGCAGAAGTTTTAACTTTCAAGTAAAAGTTAAAAATACTGTTTATTTATTTAGCTATATATTATACAAAAAAATGTTTTTATAGTGTTGATGGATCATGCATGCATACCACCATTGTCATGTATATATAAAGGTTAAAGTAATGATTAAGTATAATTACGTATACTTGTTATAATACGTTATGAGGCTATCGATTGTGAAAAACATACAATGTACAGTTCTGTTCTTTGTGAGGCATGGTTGCCGACATAGGCATACGAGGCGGGGAGGGAGGGGGAAGACTGCCCCAAAAATTTCTGAGGTCGAAAATACGGACAGTAAACGACAAAATTTCGGGCACAGAATAGGTAAAATTCCGGCAGAGATAAAGTGAAAGGATTGGGCGAATTTTCTGCTGAGTTCCCGAATGTTTGATCGAATGCCCGAAAATTGCAAAAATTTCCACGCGCTTCGCGCGCGTGTAGTAGGGTAGTGTTTTGTATTATGCACCTGAACTGCAACGAAATTCGGACAACTTTTTGAGATTCGGGCGAAAAATTTTCTGCCCCCCCCCCCAAAATTGGAAGAGTCCCGTACACCTATGGCTGCCGACAAAGTAAAATATGAATCCACAGTATTCAGTAACAGGATCAGTGCTTATAAATCTTTTTTACAACATGAAGTCACAGGGCACTGACTGATTTCGCAGGGCAAAAATATCAATCCAATCAATCCTATTGAGTTACGATTCTGCAAACAAACACTATTTGGTGCCAGTGCACAACTGATTGGGAAAAGGGATTCATTCGTCTGCCTTCTATTTTTACATCTGGATCCATTACTAAAAATAAGTACAGAATCATGGGGTATCAAATGAGGGGCAAAACATTAGAGGTAGTTTGCAAGTTCACCCAAAAGCAGGTAACCCAAGTAGGGGGACAAGAGCTAGTTGTGCAAATAAATCAAAATGTCGTACAGGGGCTATTCAAATTACCAGTGTTCAATTCCTTTTGAAAACAAAAAGCTTCTATTACCCCAAAATATGACCTTTTTCTTATTGTTACAGCTTACATTTCACCCAAATATTAAAAGCATAGCCCATTGAAGTGTCTCTCCAAAATAACACTGTACAACCTGGCGAACGGTGGCGCTATCCCGAAATGATTTATAATAGTGACCATGGAACGGTAAAACAGTCCTGCTGTTACGTGATTGTGTCAGAGAAAAGCAAATATTTTACTGTGACAGAACACGTTTAGTATAGGTGAAAGGCCTTCAGAACTTCCAAATATTTTTAACTGATTGTCAGATAATTAAATGCCTTTCGGTTCCCATGTTATTTTAATGTTAAACATAAACTTTATGTCTGATGAACGTGATTGAAAGAACTATAATGTGTTAACCATATAGAAGTCTACAAGCGGCTACTAGCTTGTCTAGTAACGTGACTTTTTGTTACAGCTAACATACAGTCTTGTGTATGGAATTGTCTCAACCCTATAGAACAAGGATTTTCATCATCGGTACCTTTTGGGGGTGGGGTTATGCCTTATATCTTAACTTTATACTTTAAGTATTTAAATTTTGAACTACCCAAACTCTGACGTGAGCCAGTATAGTGCCCATTGCTGTCCGAAAAAGGCGGGACGATCGGCCACTTGAGAGCCTAGGTCATGAGCAGTCGAGACATGTTGCATGAATATATTCAAATACACAAATGTTATTGAAATGTTGCCATCGGGGATAAATTATCCAGCTGTGCCCAAGATCTTACATAAAGTGGGCTTCATGAAACAGTTGGGTATTAGAAGATATTGCAGGTTCTTGCCCGTGTACTGATTCCCACAAAACATGGTATCATAACTAATTTTTAATGCGTTTTAATTCTAGATCGCTTGACAAATGACATGGTTCAGTCATGAGCAGTTCAAACTAGCTTAAAATATCAAATTCCGAAATTCAAGACCTCTGCTTTGTTTATATGAGAAATATATGCCTAGAACTCGTCTGACCTGCAGGATGAGGTAAATAAAATCGATATACTTTATATCGATATTTCCTAAACACAATATTTATCACACACCAAGTCCCTAGACACAGAGAGATTCACCTCCCGTAAATGGTACAGTATTCAAAGCATAGGCGTACGAGACGAGGGCAGGGGGCACACTGCCCCCCAAAAAAAATTTTCTTGAGGTCGAAAATTCGGGCAAAAAATGACCAAAATTCCGGCACAGAATAGGTGAAATTTCAGCAAAGATGAAAAAAGTGAAAGGATTGCCCAAATTTTCTACTGAGTTCCCGAATTTTTTATGGAATTCCCGAAAAAAGTGCAAAAATTTTTGCGCGCTTCGCGCGCATGTAGTCATTTGCCAGTATCACCTCTATCAGACTTTCGGAGAGGCTCTGACATGCACAGTCCTAATCAATTCCATATCAAAATTTCAGAAGATACGAGTAAACTTGCTAATGGTATATGTAGTCTAACAATTTACTGTTCACTTACGTAGTGCAGTGTGGTTCCGGTTTACCCCAAGAACTGAGTAAAAAATTCACTAACACAAGCAAGATGAAAAGATTTCCTAAAAAAGTAGAAATTCTTGAAAATATATTCAACTCAAACTTAGCATTAAAGGTAGCACCATTTTGCATCTAGCACACCTTACGTAAGCAAAAATTTTCCAAAGGGGAGGGGTGTCGACCATTCCCCCAGGACGGCGATCCACATATGGTGAAATCCCCCCCCCCGTCTTTGGAGAGGGATCCACGCCCTTGGCTTTGGGCAACTTTTTTAGATTTGGGCAAAAGTTTTTCTGCCCCCCCCCCAAATTTAAAGAGTCCCGTACGCTTACGATTCAAAGCACTTTGAGATAGGCACGCCAATTACGCCCTCCCATCATGAGATAAGATAGTACATTGTAGAACGATAAGTCTGTAGTTTTTACGGGGCTGGTTATGTTATACTATGTCCTTTGAGTGACAAAATAATTGCTGAGATCAATTTTGTGGGAAAGTTTTTTCTATTTATACAATTTATGTACTAGGAACAGCCTATATGAGATTTTTAATCGTTGGAATGATATGAAAATACGGTGCTTTCTGTTCGAATATTCTGTTAGTGAGAATGTGCTCACGTGATAGCTTAGTGGCCACTTTATTACATGACATCTGATTCCCAACCCAAGGCTTGCAAAGACATTGTTTACAAGAATATTCGATGTTCACTTTGTCATATATTCTAGAGGGACTTTTCTCAGCACTCTGATGTCTGAATGTGAGATCAATTCCAGTTAAATTTTCTGATCTTATAGGACAGTGGCACTGAGCAATTACTAGTACTACTGAATATGTACCTCTCATAACGATGAAATATTGGTTTTCCATCAAGATTAAATACTTCCAGGATTTAATTTGTAAGAAAGTTACGATCAAATGCTGCACTAGTTTGCCTGTGTAAAATGTCGTTTCCAAATTACGGCTTGATCGACCACTATCTAGTTATTTGAAACTAAGATATTCACTCTGTTGCATTTCACAGGAATTCCTCAACTGCCGTGCTCTAAATGGAGACTTTCACCCTGACATCACACCCATAGTACTCGCGGCTCATCACAATAACTATGACATCATTAAAATTCTGCTAGAATACGGAGCGAGGATAGAGGAGCCGGAATACTATGTTTTCAGCACACAAACCAACACGTTACAACACTCACTGGGCTTACTGAACATTTACCGTGCCCTTGCTAGTCAAGCGTATATCTCTTTAACAAGCATTGATCCAATAAATACGGCTTTTGAGAAAGGTTACCTTCTTAGGAAGCTGAGTCGAAAAAACGCTGAATTTTCGGAAGCTTTCATCGAATTAGCCGAACAATGCGAACAGTTCGCAGCTGATATCTTGGGACACATTCGCAACCACAAGGAACAGACATGTGTCCTTTACCACGATCCAAACATGTATGAAGGTGGCGACGAGGACGATGACCTAGGGCCATACAAAGTTAAAGTAGCAATAAATCTCCAACAGAAAAAGGTGAGATGGATTTTTTACATAATCTTTAGGGAGCTTACACCAAAGGTTAAAAGGTCAAATTCAGTTGACGCGCTAGTTGTTCTGTGGCTAGATGGACACTGCGCCGCGCACCACACCTCTGTAGCACATGACTTAGCATCCGTGTGTGTTGATTTTCCTCCAGAACGTGGATGCGTTAGTTGACTGTTGCACAGGTGAAACTTCCCTATAATTATAGAAGAGCATTTCACTCGAAAAGAATAAAATAATAAATCAAATGGACAACGCCTTTGTATATACCTTACATACATAGTTAGATTCACGTGCGGCTATCCGTGTTAGAAAGGGGGAAATATACCAGGCCAAAACCTCAAACGGCTCCAAAGGTGGCGCACAAGCCCGAAGCGCTGTCATGCGGGCGTTGGATCCAGGGATAACGCCCAGAAGACCAGGTGAGAAGAACCCAGAAGCCATAGGGTATTATCATAGTTTAAAGCATTTAACTGTCCTACAATGACATCAGAGGCAGACTGCAGTATATCACAATTTGACCAATTTTAAACATTACGGTTTGAAAAGTGGGTTTTTGTTCGATTCCTTCATCGTGGAGCACCGGTAGTGCCTAATCCGGGGAGGGGCGTTTCAAGAACATGGCCTACTATCTCATAAGCCAAATAATGGGTTGGTAGAGAGTTTTCAAAAAATTATCTCAAACAATTTATGGTTTCACTTGGCTGATGAAGAGAGAAAAAGTTCCAAGTAAGTGATTTCACCTATTTGACTCTGTTTTTGAGAAAAGTTATTGTTTAAACAGTGATGTCATTTGTAACAAAACAACTCTTCCTGTTAAAATTATAATAAAAAATAATTAAGTCCTATTGATTGACAGTGTAGAAGTAAATTTTACACCGATCAAGAAACTTTACAAAAATTTCAACTTCTTGAAGCGATTGATTTGTGTTCACTTTGTGTCAACCATTTTATTCTTTCAGTTTGTTGCTCATCCTCACTGCCAACAGCGTCTTACCCAACTTTGGTACGAGGGACTGCCCAGGTGGTACAACTCCAGTTTCTTAAGCAACCTTTTATTTTCAGTGATCATCGGTCTCAGCTTCCCAATACTCAGTATACTCTACATCCTTTACCCCTGGGGCAGTGTGGGCAAGTAAGTTAAGCTTTTGGTTATTTTAATAAACTATGTGTTACTGACACCCTCATTAAGGACTCTCTTCAATTGCGCCATCAATTTGACTGCAACGTTTATTTCATAGGTACTTAAGTTAAACTTACGAACCTCGCAAGTTTCAGCATCCGTACTTATGTAAGTAGATCAGTGACTTTCAGCTTTTAAAATTTTTTTCTTTGTCTTTAATTTTTAACACATATCAATCTCTATATTACGCGGTGTTATGGTGAAAGGAAGACAGTTAAATTTTGTTGTTTTCCCCAATTTGTTTATTTGTTAAAACATTTGACGATATCAATTCCGGTGAAAGGAAGCCAGACGTGACATAACCTGAACCAGCCATTTACGTTTATAGATGAGAAACTCATTTGCCCAGAAAACAAAGGAAATGACCAGTCATCACCTTTCATCCTCATTACATGCCCTACATGCCCTATTAAATAACACTTCCACCTTTTTTCATTAAATCACAAGTAAATATTTGCAGAGAATAATTAAGCAAACTGAAAACATATTTAACTTTACTCTTTTTACCATTAAAGAAATATGAGAGATACATAGTGTTTATGTGTAAAGAAAGACTTTCATGTATAAAACCAGCAGATGAAGTTCATACTTTATTTTCTTTCTTTAATTTTAATTTTTAACAAACGTTATTCTTTATATTACGCGCTGTTCAAGTGAAAGGAAGACAATTTAATCTTGTTGTGTTCCCCAATTTTTATTTGTTTAAATTTCATGTTTAATAAAACGTGAAATTTAAACAAAAAGAGTGGTATCATCTTCTTACATAGATTAACAATGCTTTGCATTCTTTGTTATTCAAGCTAATGTGTTCACCTTGAAAGGGATATAGATATAACTTTGCCCAAGTTTGGAAAATGTTTAAACCATGCTTTGGATCACAAATACATGAGATTATAGAGCAGAAATTGATTGTGCATATTAAAGAATGATAACGTTTTCACTAAGTATAAGGCTACAAGTATGTTAGCCCTGTGTGGTGTAGATCACTTTGCATGGAAAATGTGATAACAGGTTTTTCAAATATTTTCTTAACCAAATTTATATCTAATTTGAATTTCCCATTCTGCCTCTAAAATGCAGGTTCGTCAGAATACCGCACTGTCAGTTTCTCTGTCATCTTACGTCGGGTATCTCATTCCTTCTTCTTCTTGGTCTTCAATCTTCATATCCATCATTAGAGGAAGTTCAGAAGGACAGACGAAAAGAGCCTCCCACCATCTCAGAATGGCTCATCGTGCTTTGGGTTGTTGGTAAGAAAACATGGAATTCGTTTTCAGCGAATGTTTGACAAGACAAAGGTCTTACGTTTATGATGGGGAAATATAAAAAGATCAGTTCGTCGTTCATACGGCCGTGCGGACCCGGGGCTGGGAGTGAAGCCCTCAATAATTTCGATTTAATATTTCTTTAATAAAATTAGTAGGCCTACTAGATGTGCCCGTGAACGCCCAAATTTTGCATACGAAAATCTAAAACGGCAATTTTCGTCATCCCAGACAGTTCCAATTCTCCCAACTAAGCAACTTGTATCTCCTCCCCGGTATAACTGTATAAAGTTCCTCCTTATACTGACACAAACCTATTTTATTGTTTCAGACCATGTCCTGGCGAGCATACAAGGCTAAAATGTGTAATACAAACACTCTCTGTGTGGAATGCGAGCTACTCTGCATCTTTTGAATTTTCAAAATTTGATGTCAATCAAAGAGCAGTCACCAACTATGAATTTTGATACCCCTACACTAAAAATATACTTTGGGGTGACGATAATTTGTTTATAACTTCCGGGAGCTAGAGAGTGTCACCCGATCCAATCCTAGAACCTTCCCACAACCGTGGTGTAACATTGGATGATGTAATAAATACAACATGTGATGATCTTTAGATAAAATAGGGAGATGTTACTCCCTGAATTTAAGATGCACATAGTAAACGTTCACATAATCATAATATGAAGGTACATGATCCACTTTTATGGTGGATTACTACAAAATCGGGTAAAATTGATTCTTGGTCGTGTTAAATTTCATCATGATCATGTAAATATATACAGTTACCGGAATCATCGTACAATTTAGTACACTATCGTATCTTCTAAAACAATGAGCGTTTTCTTCAGCATTATCATCACACACCATGGGCACCGTACGTGTGTCATTTGACTGAGACAGACTCAAAGGACTTCTTAGATGAATTTAAACAAAGATTACGCTACAAGAGCTTCACAGTCAATCTTCATTTTTATAAGTTTATCAAAAAAGTAGAACATGCAAGGAACAAAATGGGTACCGTTAAAACTATTGGTTTAACTTTTAACAAGCTGGGCATGTATGCCGCCTTCCAAATGTTGGGTAATGAACTATCCAAGTTGATTATAAAAGTACCCTATGCAAGATAAAAAAAAATATATGCCTAGCATGTTACCGTACTTTGCAACTCACACGGGTAGTGTTTTGCCCACGTGGATAGTGCTTTACCTCTCAAGTAACGCTCTAACCATACTTTAGCTGCAGTAGCATACGTTCCAGACGTGGATAAAAGCTACCAAAACAGCTATTAAAGGGAAAAAATATTTCAAAGAACAGGGCATATTTTAACTCTCTTATTTGACTCTACAATGTATGTGCACCTTATCTTTAAAGCTTAGCTAATTAAGCCATGAAATTATATAATTTTATTTAGGTTCCATTGATAAGAAGCATTGCCTAGCATTAACTAATGGTACGCTTTCTGATGGCGTTCCTATCGCTGTAAAACATGTTGTACCAGAAAGATAATAATTTTGTATAAATGCTTTAAAGTTTACGAGTTCATAAACTATGCATTCACATAATCCATACTTTACTTGCTTATATGGCATTAAGGATTTGAAATACTCAAAAAAATACGGACAACTTACTCTAAGGAGTGAGAGTGACTTCTTAATCAACCATAAATTTGAATGTCATGGTATTCTTTCTTCACAGGTCTTACTTGGGTGGAGATAAAAGAGATCTTGTACCATGGTTCCAGATATCTAAACGATCGATGGAATGTTATGGACTTTTTAACATTATCCTTATACTGGGCTTCCATTGCCCTTCGAGTTGTGGTTTATTACAGCCAGGTGAGAAAACATAATTGCCCAACGTGTCATTGAATGTTCAAGATTATTTAAGGATGTGACTTACATTTTGTCGAAATGAGAGTGACATTTTCAGATCAAAGTACACTCGAATAATTCATCTAGGAGGGAGCCCTCCTCAATTGGCTATAGTTTCACATCTGAGTTCTCTTGTCACATGAAAGGACCATTTTTATGACAAGATACGGAAGTTTTATAAAAAAAAAAAAAAGAAAAGAAAAGGTAAAACAATTCTTAATTACTTTGCTAAAGTTCCATCTCAATAGCATAGACTTCATTGCAAAATACAAAAACAGTATTTCACAACAGTTCATAGCATGATAGTGGGAAACATGGGATGTTACACAATGTTTTTAACGCACAAATATGAAGACATCGTGGTGTATTCTAATACAAAAGCGCTTCCCTTAAGTGTTTGCTTTATCCACATAAAAACACATTTTCAACATTACCTTTGATTGTAAGATGCCAAGTTTAAGAAAACGTTGGAATTCAAATGAAAATAGAAAAGAAAGATGACATTTACTTTTGCAATTGAAATAAGTCCTTGACAAGGATAAGCAAACTGAAATATCCCGAGTTAATGACAAAACATCGATGAAGGGTTACTAGGGCATGTGAAGTTATAAAATCATATATA
>WURT03320073.1:0-67897 GCA_009936505.3 Holothuria glaberrima | reverse complement strand
AATCACGATTAAGTCTTAAGAAAATACGAAGTAGGCTATGCTACGATGTATTGTAAGGTGTTAGGATATAAGATGTTTCTCGAAGGGGGGGGGGATTTGTTGTAGAATTTTCTGATTGACTAACAACTTTATATGAATGTTGTCCTTAAAATTAAGCTACAATGCCCAGCAATCGACAGTTTTACCCTAAATAAAGTTTTGGCTCGGTCTGGCTGGGTTACGGGGGAGGGGCTGTTACCCCTAGGCCGTCTATGTTGACACGAATGTGCATAAATACCAACATAAAAGAAAGCAAATATGTATAAGAAAGGCCACGGCAATGCCACGCAATAGGACATAGCAAACCTCATTTGTACTGCAGTACACATGATCAGAACTCAATCCCACACTTTGGAACAAAGATGGTCAAGATGAATTTCGTAGTTTTTGCTTTAAATTTCGTCTATTCTTCAAATGGACTCCCCTACGTATGTTCAAAAAGGATAAATAATTGCCCATTTGAGTGTCATATAACAATGGGGTCTCATCATTTGTGTATAACAACACAAAACTATGCTTTGGTGAAAGATTTGCTGTGATATAAAACATTAAAAAGCTTTCATGTCGTTAAATTGATAGTAAATAGAGTGTATGAGCAATTATCTCACATATATGGGTTTTAGAGCTAGGTTTCAAAGGTTGATGATTTGGTTATTCACGGAAAATCAACGTGAACCGATTAAAATGCTTCACTTAGCATGAGGAGTTCTAACTGCTTGGAGAGTCTTTATCAGATTCTAAACCCGTAACAAGTCCAACATTCTAACTCATTAATAGCATCAAAAGAATCCATCTGGGAGTCAGATGAAACAGATGATATATTTGGGGTCAGTCGAGGATAAAAAGCAGAAACATTACCATATCTCTTGAGCAATCTTTCCTCAAGATGCAAATTTTTGTGAGTCTTGTTGTGGTTATCTGTCAATCTCTAGTTTAAAGCTAAAATGGGGGGGGGGGGGGTTTGCGGATAGGGTCCACAGCTAGAGGCACTGGGGAATTCACCTTAATTATCGAAAGGCTTGTTTGTAAACGTTTTTGTTCACATACATACAAGGATGTACCATTGGTGATGTGTTTTTTAAGTCCTGATTAAGTGATGGGAAGTACCCATCCCGAGTGAAAAAGTGCAGGCTTTCTAGCTTGTTGGAATTTGGTGTCACGTGAAAAATAAATGAGCCAAGTGGAAATATCTTTAGCCAGCCATTTGTTTTGGCTGCTTTGGTTTTACAGTACGATGTAATAAATGAAACAGTTTTATCAGGTTTCAAACATAAAATAACACGTAATCTGTTAGGAGCATTTGTGGTACCCAGCTCGAGGAAGCAACCTAAAAGCAACTCCTTATACTTCATTTAACCATTTTTAAGTTGTTGGTATTTCGAAAACAGACATAGCCATTATGTTTCCTTTATAACTCCTCTATATTTCTGTAATTAAAATGCCCATAGAGTGTCACACATGATTACGGTAAATTATTTACGGAAATAATACATCTCTAGACTGCATGTAGGATACCGTAACTAATTTTAAGGATTTGCATTTTTTTCTTCACACCTATCGGATAGGACACGGCTTAGCCAATCATGAATATGGGGCATAAGCCTATCCGACTAGTAGTCTGCTTCAAATGAGCTGGAATCTCACCTGCTCTGAATGCCTGTTGTATAGGAAACATGTCATGAGCAAAAGCGAAACGAGTCCATGAATATTGGAAACGGTAGTCACGTTTCTGCACTTGGATTGTATCATAAGTTTTTATTCCATAGGCCGTTTACAGTGATGAAGGAAATGCATACCGTTTGAGATAATTAAAAACTAGATAGTTGTTCAGACACACACGCTGTAGAAATCCATTAATTAACACTTACTTGATTTTAAAAGGGGTGATGAAATAAAAACACTACACATAACATAAAAAGGAAAGTGTGCAACTTGTATTAAGTTAAACCTGTAGTTAAATGAGTCAGACCAGTTCTACGATTTTTATCCAGATTCAATACTGTAGAAAGGATACCGCATGTAAAAACCAGCTTACCAACTTGAGCTGTCTCTTAAGAATAGGTGTAAAGTATGTGGTTCAGTAGCTTATTCGCCTGGACCAGATGCGAAAGTTTAATCATTCTACGTCCATACAATTTTGTAAAGTGACTAATATCTGCATTCGGATCCAATTTCATTACTTTCAAAGTTATGCAGGTTGAACTGTCCCAAGTGAAAACACATAATTAATTTTCGTTTTAATTTATGTTTGAATGATCCTCAAAGGGCTAAAATTAATAAAATTGTAGGTTTTTGAAATAAGCAAGCGTGTCTTTTAAAAGTTAGTTTTACAATAATGCTTTACTGACAAAGCAGGCTCAAAGGAACAATCATTTATTGCCTGGATATGCTTTTCAGTTATGCCTTAAAACAGTATTTTAAGTACAAACATTTCTTATAGCAACGTACATTTAACTTTGCTAATTGCATTAAAGGCTGTACAATAACTATGTTCAGCACTTGCATTATGACTTGTCAGACTATTGAATATACAGCTAATCATAATTGCAAAGTTGAAGTCAATCTGTCAGTATTCTCAAAAAAACTATTAACGCCTTATTTTATATAACTTTCCTCATAAATGTAAATTTCATTTTGGTGAGTCTATTTTCTAAAGCATGATGGGAATGATACGGTCACTTTAAGTTTCCCCTAATGTACACCAGTCTAATAGACTGGCAATTTCTAGCGGGTAAACAATTGGTGCGCTCATAAACAACAATTGATAATCAACATTTACGTATTGAAAACTGCCGACTGTATAAATACGTTTGTTCGCATTGAATACTAGACTAATTTGTGCTTTAAAAAATTAATTGCCATGTAATAACTGCCGTGCTATGTAGTTATATCTGCCCAACTAATGCCATCTTCCTGAATGCTTGCGTCTGTTATATATTGCATGATAAACATAACTCCCTCCCATAGCTCCCTCTGTGGTATTATCGTACTTAGTCCACCCCTTCCTCTGCCCAAGAAAAATCAAAATACCCAATATGTATGGTAATTTGCAACGTTATTATTTGATAACTACCGGCGTAAGTGAGATAGACTGAAAAAGTGCACATTTCAATGTTAATAGTGGAGGGAGATTATCATACATGATCAGCTGATGAGTTCAGTCTTTCTAATGTTTCTCGATTTGAAACCATTCAGGACAGATCTTGCTAATACAGTACAAGGCTACATCTTGCTTCTTGTTGGAGAAGACGTTCGCTCTAAGCTTTCCACATGTCATGGCAGTCTTTGATCTTAAAGTTAACATCCAAGGGCTTGCATTTTGTCCACGATAAGTCACTTGTCCATACGGAAAGTTCATGATCGTAGCTCCTATGGTAGAAGTGCATGCTTTTCGAATGCAGTGGAATTTATGGCAAACTTTATTTTAGTTATTTTGACATTTTTTCTGAGCATAAATTCAGAACATACGTTCAACACTGTGCGGTAAACTAGGTCACCTATAGGCATTGTCCCTTATTCGCTACCTTGGTCAGTTGTCATTTACACTGATCCATCACATTCAGATAAAGTACTATTCAAGCTCTGCAAAGCACGGTCTGATCATTAATGGTTGACATTAAAGTGGAACTACATTGAAAAGATGTGGAAATTAAGGTTATTTGCTAATTTTCTACACACGACAGTCAGACATGTTGCTTCAGTGTTGTGTAATACGCGTGTTACTTTTAAAATGAGGCCTCCCGTACTCTAACTTTCTTGTCCTTTGTATTTTCGTGATGTCACATTTTGGTATGTTTACAGTTCACCTTTAGACATTCAACCAAGACACTTTAATTCATACACATATAACCACACTGGACAAATGTTGTAACCACCAGCGCTGGCTCAGCATTGTGTGTGCCTAACAATTTATATCTCAAATTAGGAGATTCACTGGAAACAGCAGATGATGAATGGAATTCATTGTAATCGAGTTGTAGTAAAAAAATATCTCCTAATCGAAAAGTGATTACAGGGAGGAATTTATTGAAGTGAAAGATTCTGGTTTCCGTAAGCTGTGGGAAATGACAATGATTAAATCGTAGTAAGTTTAGTGTGTTTTTACAGTCTTCGTTTTGCCGGCTTACGATCTTTCTTAAAATTTACTCCAGTTTCATTTGAATGTAACAAACTGCCGTGTTGAGGATTTACCCCTCCCGTAAATGGTCAGCTCTTCTGAATTTCTTCTCAAACCCACATATTGCCAAGAGAGGACACGTATCACCTGACCGATAACACTTAGAGTAGCTGAAATGCAAATCACTATCAGATAAAGTCAGTGAGTTCTTTGCATCTTGCAATTATACACTGACACAAAACAGTAAGATGTTATTGTAACATTTTTGGTTAATTGGTGTAGAGTGTAATGTAACCCTTAACCAGGATGCCACTCATTATCAACTAGATAAAGACCGTTGGGGCTGCTGACATTCCTAATTCTTCGTGTTATCATTTGCAAACGCAAAGGGAACGTGATGTTCTGTGGTAATGAAAAGGGGTCGATAAGACTATAGCCACCCATTACAGCATTCATTTAGTGCGTTTTAAAAGGCACTTATTTAGCAAAGGCAATACCACATGGGTGTTATCTGATACTGAAAAAGTCCATGGTATCTTTGCAAAAAGGGAAAATGCTAAATAAGTTGCAATAAAAGTTCTGTGTCATCTTGTACAGAACATGAAGTATCAGAAATTTACAGTTCACTGAAGCTAATAGTTGTTGCAGGTTTTGTGCCATTAGTGAATATTCAAATGCAAATGAATGAATAACCAAATAAGGTGACGATTGGCTGTTTGTGTTATCTGTAACGGTTTTTGAAGATAACCAGACATGCTAGTGATTTTCGTCTCATGTAAACATGACATGCCGGCAAAACAATATACAGCGTGAAAGTAGACTAAGAATTGTATTAACGTTGGTATGCAGTTTACTCATCCAAGTTGTCAGAGAGACAACCATAATTGATTTCATGTACCTTACAAACAGAAACCCGAGAAACATCTAGGAATGATCACCCTAAATGGGATCAGCTAAATTTTCAGAATCTAGTCATATCTTTTATAACAAACAAGAACTCCTTTCCATCAAACGCACAAATGGAATGACAGCCAACCGAGCTAGTGGGTGGAGTTGGCTTGGTGGTTTGAGTATATCGCCTTGCCCACTACAGGTCCTCGGATTAAATACTAGTGGAACCACTTGGAAATTATCTGGCGACTAAAAATGCTTGTTTTGTACTGCTTTTTGCTGTGAATCTAAGGGGCTTTAAGTTAGTGAATCAAAATAGGGTATTTGGTTGTCCGTCTCAGGAAGTTGTCAGCTTCGTTCTGTGTAGGTGACGAGCAGTAGTGCTGTGCAAGGATAATCAACCCCTTCCGGCTTTTGGGTAAATGGCTAAAGACTGGGGATAGACTCTGGTCCGTCGGGTGGGGACGTTAAATGTCAGTCCCGACAGAAGGACTGGGAGCAACTAGTACTCCCTGCCACATGACTCTATGGGTACACGTCGGAAACTGAAGGCGAATCTCGCCGGTGTTCGTTCATGATCGATCTGTTATAGGGTCTTGATGAGCGAAATGGATTCCTGACCCTCAAACATAAAAATGAATTACACTAATGGTGCTATGAGTCATCCGGCGAAATGTTTTCAACTTCACTCTGCTGGGAAATTTTGGGAAATGTGGCAGTTTCTAACTTCCCTATTAGCCTAAAGAAGCAAACATTTTGAAGCAATCGTTCTTGCATTTCCTCCCACTCTTACCCGCTGGAATGAGATTTCCCTAAAGCAGTACTTACAATCTCACCAGTAAAATATTGGAAGGATAAAAGCACTTCGACTTTTCTGTTTTTCCTTTAAGCATTTTGCTTTTACCTGAGAAGTGATAGGGACTAAATTTCTATATAACGTGGTAAATCATTTGTCATTGGACGTCTTGGAACTATGGGAGGTAAACAGCAACATACCTTATGCTTTTCATAAAGATATTGGGTTTTGGTTTTCGTTTTGGTGTTTAATGCACTGTACATTATTTGTAGAAGAGGAGCCGACATCTTTATAAAAAGTGCACTCTCACAAAACACTTGAACACTGTGGACGTAATCCACAAAGTTTCGAAATGAAAGAACACCTTCTGCTTTCTGATTCATTTCTCCAAAAGCTGCCACAAGCTAGTAGTTCTGTTGATGTGAGGTTTATTTTCATACGCAATCCCAGAGTTGTAATCAAGTCATGACTCTAGTCACAACTTGCAAAATTGCTTGACTTGAAAAATTCTGGCCACTTTTTGGCCAATTTTCCCCCATTGAAATAACACAGTGACTCAAGTCATGACTTCACTCGAGTCGCTAAAATGAGTGTAGTTGACTTGACTTGCCACAAAAAAGAGTGGTTTGGTTACAACTCTGCACAATCCTCTCAAAATCTTGTAGTTACTCAGAGAAACCACCATTTTGGTGCATTCACGTTTCAGCTTATCGTTTTATTTTTGCCACAAGCAGTCTTATGCGATCATTAGAAGGGCAATCAACGAGCGTTTTTGAGATAACCTCAGATATTAAAACAACAATTAGTTTTGATTAGACCTAGTTTAACGTCTTCCTTCTGAATACAATCAAAGAAGTACGATGAGGGGAAATAAATTATCCTATGTGATTAATTCAGAGGTACATGATGATTCTGTTAGATGAATGCTTTGATCGGTTGATAAACTCGCGTATTCCTAGCGACATTAATGACTCATAAACAAATCTAAAAACCTGTTGGAACTCATTAACAACGGTAAAAGCGTTTTTATATTCTAAAGATTTGTCGCTGAAAGACCCATTTCGATCATAAATCACCATCGTATTCCATCCATATAATATCAGTCTGTTTAAATCTGATAGATACCTTTTATTTGATGGTTCCTTGGAGACCTCCGTCGTTAATAAGTTCCTCACACTTGTGTGTCATTGTGAACCTTTTACCTTTGGCAATTGTCTCCTCTCATAAACATTTTTCATTCTAGAGATGAGTGCTGCAAATGATACGTGACGGCCGTTCTATCGTCATTTTGGCGTTGATCAACTTTTCACAATTCAACGCTCACCAGAAGAGACACCCATTTTTTTAAAAAAATGTGGAACATGTGTCTGAGAAAAAATTTAAGATGATTCGTAGACGTCATGCATCAGCAAAATCAGCGAAAAAGTGGAAGAAAAGAAAACTCATCTAAAAGTTACTATGGGTAACAGTATGGGGCTATAATTTACCCTCATATTGTATAGAATTCGAACATTCTGTTTTCTCCACAATGGTGATCCAATGTGTTTGTTATCTTTACATATTCAAACTTGATAACTTTCCCTAAATTTTTGTCACATCTGACGGACTAACAACATGACCTTAATCATTTTTCTTTTGATGATGATGATTGCTATAGCAAGATAATGATTGTCTCCTTGGGCTTCTGACAGTTGCTAACATTAAGTATGTCACTAGATTTAAACAACTGCAGATTTTGCCGAAGGAAGTTCCTTCCAGTTGTCTACTATGCAATCATAGGTGTAATTATCATGTAGGTTTGGCTTGAATCGGAGGATTCTGTATCTTATTGTGTAATGCACTATCAGTGACAATCTAAGGTGGTAGGTATTTCGAGACTGAGTTGACATTTGCGAAACGAGATCCACCAAACTCGTTGACTTAACTTATTGGTAACCTTCGGGGTATCAGGTAAAGTTTTCTTTTTTAGAAGATACGTCGTCGATCTCACATTGACTGCAATGTAGAAAATTAAACACTGCCTACCGTCAAAAATAAAGGTTAGTAGTAATAAGTCCGTGATAACATTACAGCGCTTCCGCAAAGACGATGAAAGCCAACAGCTTTGGAGGTTTCTTGTCACGTTTCACGTCAAGAACAAAATTAGATACGCTTTTCTTGATTTCCGCTTGTAGACAGGCGAGAATAGTCATGTAAGATCTAATTATCAAGGGACAAAAATTCACGAATTTATAGGAGTAATGAAACATTTCACCCTATGTTAAGCTATCCCGACCTTACCGACTGTTACCATCCGAATTTGGAACATGGAATTGTATAGTTCATGATGCCTTGTGCGGAATAATTACTAGGTCATAAAATGTGTTTTACACTGAAACCAATAGTTCCAGATGTGATTTGGGAATAATTTAAAAACAGATTCTACATTTAGAGAATAATTACATGCATAGTTTGACTTTTGGGGTCCTATAAATTATTGTAGCTTATTCTTCAGGGAGCGCCCTAAACCTTAGCATGTTACGGTATGGACATCATATGATACCAACTAGAGGTTTACCAAGTATCTTGACGATCTAGGCTGTCAGCCTCTAAATTTGTAAAAGAAACAAAAGCTTAGCTTATAGAACGCCACAAGCTAATTAAACGGCAAGAAGACGCCAGTGTAACTCTATGCAGGGTCATCAGGAGCAAGATGAAGTTTCAAGTTCTTTACAGAAAAGGAAAACACACAAGTTTCTCTTAAAAGTTCTTATTCCATAGTAGTTCTTTCAAGGGCATATTCGTTAAATTCAAAGCGCGTCACATAGACACTGGTTTAACTTAAAGTGCCTGTGTGTCTTTTGGTTTGCTGATCATCTTGTTATCTTCTCCTCAAAAGAATCTTTCTTTCCTTGCGAGATAGACAGAAGCAATCAGTATAAAACTACTGTAGGTTAGTCTCTAAATTTTGCGATAACTATAGTCGTATTGGTTACATGGTGAATCTACAGACCGCAAATGACACTCACGCAAGAAATCTGGAACGTTTGATCATCAATCTCTCACGAACATTTAAAATTAAAACGGCTGAATCATCTCTTTTTGTCCCAATTGCCAGAACAAACTATCACAGGAAATGCTAGTATACTGACGATAACTACCAGTCAGCTTTTCGCATGAATTAACTTTCAATACACAAGGAGGCACGGCCCCGTCACTTGAACTCTCCGATTCCTCTTTTCATTCAAAGGATCTCTCTTAATGGTCTATAACACCATCGTAGCAAGGGTGCTTATATTTTGTAGTTATTACGAAACATCAGATTGTGAGGAGACGGAATGGCGGTAAAAGAATGGAAGCTTAGGCATTCAAAGTTTACTCCAGGAAATAGAAGACAGGTGACACGTGATTCCGAACCATCAAATCGTTTTGTGTCACATTTGTAATACAATATTTTCTCACAGAATTTCAGTTTAAAGTTAAATCACTATTATGGAAGGGTTGGTGTTGACTTGTACATTTGATGAGAGCATGGGTGAGAGAGTGGAATTTGTGCTCGAACGTTATATGATGGTATGTGCATGTATGCCGTAAGGTGTTACGTATAAATGGTAAAGACTTGTAACTTCACAAATATTAAGGTATTCTAATCAACCGCCAATGGGGAATTTTCACTTCACTCAAGACTCTTCTGAGATGGAAACCCAAATCGTGAACCAGCCTCATCTGGTTTTCCTAGACAGAATGATTGATATAAACTTCGTAGTCCTCTTAAAGGATTAAATCTTTTTGATCATCATTCCTGTTATCCACACGTGCAATAACTTGTTGCTAGGTAAAGATAAAACTTATTCCTGTCAATGCTACTGTGAATTTTCATGCGATATGATAAATGTGACTGCAAAATCTGTACATAAAGTGACAAGAAAGTTATCACTCTTTAAATGTGATGCGGAGAAAATGTCAGTGGAAAATGGTCTTCCTATGAAAAGCAAAGGAAGCAGTTGGGGATACATGTCACAAGTCAAGTAATGAGTTCTCTATTCTCTAATCGGCCGCCTACTAAGTTTCACTGTGTGACTGATATATAACATTGTGGTTGTCAACAAAATCGCCCTAGTGATCTAAATACTCCCAAGATGTCGTTAAATGCCTTTGGTATCAATCTCCAATGTAAGTAATTTTTTTTTGAAAAAGATAGGAATAGATGGCGGGAGATGAGCGACAACTTGAGTAACCTTGAAGAAACTAGTTAAGAATGCAATGTAGACAAACTACTTGCAACTTTTTCTTTAGAATTTGCTGAAAGGGAAATTTTAAATACTGTAACTGTATTGTCCTTTTTCTGATATATTTGTGAAAAGGTGGTGTAGAATAGATGATGAAGGTTTGGTTTTTGAAGGAATAAGTAACCAGTAGGTGTACTTAGTCCAAGTAAACAAATATTCGGATAGCAAGAAAACTTACATGCTTCTTATAATAAAAGTTTACTTATTAGAAAAAATGTCTTGAAAAGTTATCACCTTTTAAAGTTACATGAAGGATGTCTGTGTTACGATCCAGTTTACACTAATACAACTTGCTTCCGTTACGGCCAAGTTTAAGTACCTTATGCATGATGTTCGGGTAGATGATTACCGAATAAGGATATTTCACTTAAGATTCATGCATCTGAGACGGCAACTAATGACCCTGTATTCTACACCTAGACCAGAATCCATTTGTGAAAATGGAATTCTAATCTAGGTATTGTCTAATTTTCTCATTATTCCCATAATTTTAATGTTTTGCCCAGTAAGGTATAGGAGGTGCCATTTTTGATCTTCGGCATATTTCAAGTTAGTACAGAAGAGGCTTATGTTCACAACACCAACTTCCCGCAATAGGTCAGATTGCACCCGCGAGACAGAAAAGGAGTGATGCCCAGGACACTTGTTGACCCAGAGCATGTGACCCTGAGACCTTGGAAAGTATTTATTATGAATTTTTATACCTTTTTCCTTCCCATAATTTTAAAAAATTTAAAAACTTTCAAGAGTCCCATAAATTCATATTGATGCTCCATAAGTTCACATGGGTGTCTCACAAGTTCAATAAATATCCCACAGGTTCAGAAAAAGAAGTCCCATAAGTCCAATAATTTCCCATAAATTCAAACCGTCCTAACTCTAACCCTAACTTTAACCTTAAAGCCTAACCCTTATTCACTTTCGGTCTGGCGGACCTTCGGTCTCGTGAACCTTAATGAACGTACGATCACACGTCAAACCAGTTAAAGCTTGGCCCATATGCTTCAATACAATTCCGGTCTCACGGGAAACCCCGAAATGTTCAGAGTACAAACAGAATGAACTTGAAAAGAAGAGAGATAAGTTTCATAAAAGGTACTGCTAAAGCTTACGAAAATAAGTGCAGTATTGAAAGCTACTGTTTTTTTGGCATTACTGATTGAAGCGCGCAGTACTTTATTCTCGGTTAGATCATCTCATCGTTTCATATCTGCTTTTATCTGAACCATCAATTCCTGCGAAAATGGGAATCAGCTGTAAAAAAAACTAGTGGTAATGAGCTTTTCAACCCTAAAGCAACCTACTTTTTGTGACTTTAGGTGGCTGCGAAAGCACAATGCATGCTGGCTCAAATACAATTTTGTGGCTCTTTCACCTTAAATATTCTTATTAAAAGACGTTCTAGGAAACCTAAATATCATAAACCTCTTACACATGGCTTTAATTATCTGAGATAGAATCTGTCACTAGCAGTAAACACTGATGAGCCGATTGCTTTATTGATTTTGATATGTTTGAAATGAAATAAGGCATCCCATCCCACGACTACAATATAGCTTGAAGGAAACACAGAACTTGGTATTTAAGTTGATACATATTATAAGGTAATTTAAGCAAGGTACTGTCAAGATCATTATCATATCTTTTCCGGTATCCGAGGTGTGACACTTTACTGTATCAGGGGGCTGACACTTACAAAATTCCTGCAAGCTAACTCCCAGTTAGCTTTAACGTTTTCAAAGAAAAACAACTATTTGCAAATGTTGTTCTTCGAAATAAGTTTTAAATGTTTGATTTGATGCTAAATGTGAAGATTCAATAACTTATTAATCAATCTTTTTAAGTTGACGAAATGGGAACCTAATTTACAGAGTTTTTATTTTAATTAAAATTGATAACCCCAAAATATGCAATATAACTTGACCCCATAGCTGCTTTTTTATAACATTCAAAACTTGCTTGTAATCTCAATATGAAAATATCTCGGAAACAAAAATATGTTTGTATTTTTATTTCAATGAACTCACCGATCTTTATTTCTTTACGTCCTTCATTGTGTAGGAGGGAACTTCCACTAAGGGCTTGTTTGTCCTTCAAAACTTATTATGTTAGAACCTTCATAGAAACGACACACAGTAGTAGGCCTATAGCAAACGTTACCACACTGTCATGAGAGTGATATCCCTTTCATACAAGTGTAGAGATTGATAAAAGAAGACTGAAATTTGATGATCTGATTAGACGCAATTTTACATAGGCATGCACATTGAGAGAGTAAACGAGGAAGCACTACCAATTTTTATCTTCCTGGTGAATAAAAACAGATCGAATCAAACGCAGAAGATGAACGATTTATTATTCCAACAATTTTACATCATTTTGTGATCTAACTCAAAATTTATAAACCATGAATTAATAAATGTCAATTTGTTTAGATTCACAATAAAAAAATAATAGGCAGCCGGTTGTTCCCGGAAAAGACCTACTTATTGTGCTAAATCAACATTCAAAATTTTTCTCTTTTTCTACAATGTATGGAGCAGGTATTGGAATTTGTAGTGTGTTAAGTAACAAAACCGGCGCCATTTGGATCAGATGACACTATTACAGATAAAGTTCTGAACATTATGACAAGAATGTGTTCATAAACACTGATAAAGTTCAAACCTCGTGATTCAGGCAAAAATGTTGACACTAGTCAGTCTTGATCGTAGTGCTTTGTGTTTTTATAATGCAACTTTCGCCTTTGGCTAAGAAGAGAGCCACAAAATTGATGATTTCATTACACTGTCGTTTTGAATATTTGCTTGATATATTTGGTTAGTGTCACGAAAGAATCTCGACATTTTCGAGTATCGTAAAATTAAATTCACCTATATTTAGCGGAATTTCTGTCAAATCTTGATGTGAATAACACAGGTCCGTGTAAACTCGTACTGCCTTGGGTGTAATTCTTCTATGAATTGATTTTATGATTCGATGTCGAGTGTGGTAGACTTTGTCTACTAAGCTGATCGTAGCTAAACTCTCTTTAGCAGATTATAGATAAATACTGGTAAAGACCACACTGTCTTTTTAATTTGCTAACAGGCGTGTAGATTTTATAATAAGTAACCCTTTTCTATGTTGCGCCTCTTTTTCCTTGCCGTAGGCAGATGGAATCTACACCACGAATGATATCGTGTATGTCTGTATGTGAAACTGCTCGTAAGCACGGTATCTCAAGAACAGTAAACTTGAGGATTCTCACACTTAACACGTGGATACTCCATATTAAGTAAATGAATTCTATTACTTTTGGTGAAGATCCATTTTTTCTTTGGTCCCAAGAGGTCAAACTCTAAAAACCGTGATAATGGTTTACAACACGGTCTGTCAAGAGGGGAAACTTAGATGAATGTAGTGCTTGACATGCGGATACCTTATGCTAAACAGATGACCCTTTCGAGTTCGGTGCACGGAAAAGAAGAAGAATTTTGAGTAACCAGAAGTCAAATATACTGCAAATCTTGATGACTGCTCAGTGAAACTGTTTATTGGAAACTCCAGTACTAAAATAATATTCAGGTGACAAGGAATTACTAAGCCGATCCTTCTGATTCTTTCATAAGAGAGACTGCGAGTTTTGTCCCTGGTTCCATTTCAGGAGAACCGAGAGATGTTTAACGAATTTACAAAGACTGACAACCATCTAAAATGAGGAAACCATCTTAACACCGAAATAACTGCATAAAAAGTCATTTCTGTACTCTTTGACACCACGGCAAAATTTTTTGTAAAATTCATCTTTCTTTAAAACACGCCATTACGATTGGCAAAGAATAAGATTCATGTTTACCGTTTAAGTAAATAAAGTAATTTGTTTTCCTTTCCACGTTTCTGTCCGTTCAGTTGGCGCTATGAATCAATATACGTGTTCTTTTTAAATAATGATTTGACAAATGATGATTCTCCATGGCCTAATTTTGTGCGTGTTTTTGTTACGTGTTTTTGTTATGTGTTTTGAGTGGACATTACACAAAGTCAAGAAAGTGGAACTTTAAAAATGACAATAGTATAAGATGAAATTAGTAAGTGATATTATGTGTTACTACACAAGGACGAAAAGCAAGCTTCATGGAGCATTTAGAATTAATTGTTCAGACTTTGAATGTCTTAAATTGACATTTACAAGAGCAGGAGTTATCACTATTACATATAGTGCGCCTAATCAAAGTACACCCAAAGCGAAGGACCAAGCAACGTGTAACCATCCACACTCATCCAACGTTAAGTAACAATCAAAAGCCACGACACATGTTACAGTCATAAGCAGGTATTCACAATAGCAATCACCTGAATAACTTAGAAGTACCTCGTTGCATTGGGTATAGATGAAACATGAGACTTACTTTGAACCAGTGCAAACAGTTTAATTACTTTTATAGTTCGGGCCATTATTTCGGTGTAACATTAATAAATCACAGTAATCGAGAGGTGTCTCAAATCATCACTACATTACTTATAATAGTTAGTGCATATACGAACTATTGCATCATAGGCGTTGGAAGCTGTTCGAGACTGGGGGGCTGACCCTTTTTTGGATCACCGTCCTGGGGGAGTGGTCTAAGGGGAAAATTTTGGGGTATTTGAGGGACCTTAGATGCAATTTGGTGCATCATTTTGCACAAATTTTAAGGTCAATTACTGCAAATTTTTGATATTTTTTAGAGAAGGGACAAATAAGGGGTTTTCGTCCTTGGAAAGTGGGGACTGAAGCATACCTCCGCCCCTCCACAATTTTCGCTGGGGGCTGTCTCCCCCAGCCCCCCGCTTTCCACGCCCTTGTATAGTATGTTATTGTAAGAATAAGTTGGCTGTATTTCAATGTATATTTTTCTTTTTATTTACCTCGATAATTGCCCGGCAGATCAGAAATGTTACAAAATTTGAAAGGTTGGTCAATTACTTGTACTTTGTACCCAAATTCCACAAACGACGTACATTAAGTTTACTGATGGTCTTGAAATTGTACAACAAAAGGCGTTCATGACTTCACGCTACAATGTAGAGCGTAGTAAGACACTAGTAATGGAGAGTGGGTATAATGGGTAAGGATTATATTTTGCGCATGGGGTGAAATTGATATTGCAAAGTGTAAGTTGGAAGAGCTGCATTATAGGGGAAGGGGTCACGAAACTGAAAGGGGTCGAATATCCTTTCTCTCCCTCTTTATATTCAACTTCTTTCCTTGTAGTATTCTTTGTTTAAATGTTTTAAAAATCTTTTAAAATTACATAACAAAAAAAAAATAACACAAAACAATTGCAAAAAAACGAGCTATCAATTTTTCAAATTATTAATTTAAATTAAATTGGCAGGATTTTTTGTATTTCTTTATGTTTTTGTTTCATAATCTTTACAGAAATTCTAACTATATTTTTTACATGGACGTGCACGATATCCTTGTTTCCACATATTAACAACAGTCGATTGTTTAATCTGTAGGTTAACATGAAAAAATTCAAAGATTAGTTTTCATTAAAAAAAATTCTATCGAGGCGTGGTAAGTACATGATCAAACTCACCAAGTGGTTCTCTGGTGGGTCGATTGTCCATTTTACAGTCACTTTGAGGACATTGCATGGATACTTTTTTCGATAAGCAGTTCCAAGGAATCGTATTCTGTGTACTGCTATCACCGGTGCTAAATAACAACCGCTACTGTTCTTGTTAAAAACGATTGATTTGCGTGATATTGCGTTTTGAGTGTTAAATGGCCCGCTTTGATGTGGTTAAACTGGCTGATGATGATCAAGGCCAAGGCTTCGTGATTCGTTTGTGTAATTACCGATTAAACACCACCCACGTGTAGGTATTCCGACTGATTTATTGTTTAAAGTTTCCTACATATCGACCAATTCCTTCATTGCATTCATTACATTTTATGTAAGAAAGACTTGGTGTGAAACGTTTTAACAGATGAATTACTCTTTCTTTGATATTCAACTTAAGTCATCGACTTAGTAAAAGTCTGTGTGGTCTCTTCAAGGTTTATTCCAAACTGGTGTGTGGTCTCTTCAAGGTTTATTCCAAACTGGTGTGTGGTCTCTTCAAGGTTTATTCCAAACTGGTGTTTGTGCTCATGAAGTAAAAATATTAACAAACCAGCATAGATTATAAGACCACATTTTCACTAATTTTGATTTTCATATAGGCCTTAGTATCTTCTCAACCTAAATTGCGAAAATGACAATCTTTTTTTCAACCCGAAAAATAATCTCTTATGCATGTAAAGGACCTTGGCATATTTAAAACCACCCTAGAAGCGAGAAGGAGGTACAAGAAAGTTATAAAACAAGTAAAGTTTCTTATTATTTATGCTGGGGAATGTTAAAACTGCTGGAGTAGAGTTTGGCTTTAGATTGCCAGCCTTTGAAAAAAGCAAAGAAACAGGCAGACAATAAAAAGCAATGAAACACAAAAAAATGGTAGAAAAAAAAAACAAATAAGCCAAACATTATTAATACCGTATATATTTCGGTATCTAGACGCATTTGTTCAAACAAAGACTGAAAGTATAGTATTCCTGTAGGTTCTTTCATGCCTTCGGAACCAAAAGGGATCAATTGTTTCAAACATCATGGTGACGCTTAATTAAATTGGTAGATTAGCGAAAATATCCTTGGCCTTTAGCCCAGTACCAAGAAACATCTTTTATCACAATAAATAACAGTACATAAACAACTGTGAATGTTCATTCAATAATTCATCGCTACCAATGCCAGTCACCTAGTTACTTTCACCGCGATAAATCATATTCCTTGTAAACTAGCTGTCAGCCCCCTTTGACAAGTAAGTTATATCGAAGCTAAGGCAAACAGAACTATAAGAGTTATCCGACGAGAAACTTCATCCGTCTATCCTAGTGATATGAAATTTATCTTGTTTACATTTGATGAATCAATCGGAGAATTTTCTCTGCTTACCGATGTACTCCAGTCTGACCTTAAATCCCACGGATTGGCAATCTAGTTGAGAAATTGGACGCAATCTCTACAATGAAATAAGTACTTTTTGTCATGCCCGCTTGTACTAGATTACACAAGAATTGTACCGATGAGTATGTTTAATATTCCAGGGAATATTGACTGTTCATTTTTATTTTGAGTAAACCATCATGCTGTATATTGTGGTCAAGAACGAATGCTTCAGTTGCCTTTAAAAATGAAATCTCATAGAAGAATACGATCGTGATTATTGGCAAAGGACTTTCGTTTGAAACTTAAAGTAGGTCATAATATTTAGACTGTCGAAGAAATTTTCCTTTGTTCCTTAAAGCGACGATAACGTTTTCTCCCTAACATTAGTCTGTCCTATTTAGCATCCACGTGAATTCCCAGATGATTACTTGGGACCACATTGAGAGAGTAGGTGATTTTGCCTTTGCAAAAATAGATCGATCCTGTTGAACCAGTTGAAAATGACATGTTAAGTGTCTTACAACCTTATGAGAACAGTGCCCAAAATCTCTTACAATTTCATTTACTTGAACGTTGAGAGGCCAGCCAAAGCTATGCCTTAAATATTTTTCATGCTTCCAGCTGCGACAAAATGAGATTAGTGAGTATTATATATCTCGCAATCCGTCAGTCTTCGTTCAGACTACGTGGGGTCATTTGCTGGACTTCTTAAATTTTTTTCTCATTTTCAAAGTACCCCAGGTAAAAAATATTCCAGCTGCCGCCAAACAATAAATGATGACGTTTATGTGAGAACCATTTCCGGTTTCAACGCATTCTGTGTCTGTCAAAAATATATCTAAAGACCCAGCAAAGCACGAATCGAGGAGGCTTAAACAAGGCTTGGGATTGGACGTACTTTACTTACACAGAAACCTTTGTCATTCCCTTGAACAATAATTAAAGTTAGTATTTTATGGGTGTAAAGGAGCTTGATTGCTATTGTAATCTAGTAAAAACTTTACGGCTCTCTTGAAGCTATGTCAAATAAAAACACAAAACATGACTTCTGGTCATAGTTTTGTGATTTGAAAGCATTGAAATACAATTAGAACGAATCAGGCGTCACTGGGTGCAGAAAGTCAGTCCAAATTAAGATACATCAGGTACCAGTAATATGTGTGTGTGTTTTAAATGTCTTGTTTTGACCTTGCACTCGTATTTCAGACCCAATATGTCTACCTGTTAGTAGCTTTCGGACCATGTGACTGTCGAAAATACCCATAACTTTGTTTACTTTGAAAATGTCTTACGGTAACACTTTGTTTGGAATCATACCTTCTTTAAGCTTGCATTGATTTGTTATACATGTTTGAACACAACTTTGTCACTATTTTCGTTTGTTGTCTCTTTCAGTAACCTATTTTGCTGATATTTATGATACCGAGCTTATTCATTGAAAACGCAAAGGCTGTTCATCAGGTTATTACTCTACTTCAATGTTTTTTCGCCGTATGTTTACTTAATCCATAATCTCTGGCCTATTTCACAAGTAATGTGTATACATTGTAACTTTGCCAATTCACTGAGTCATAACAAGACTATACCCTTTAAGCTGTTACAGTTACCTTCCCTAGGTCTGCTTGATATTTCGTCTTAGAAACACATTTTTTCTAAGAACTTCCGGCAAGAGGGCATGTGTACTGACGTCACTAGGTTTTTCCGACGATGCGAAAGAGAAAGAATTGTGTCAAAACTTTTCTCAACAAGATGTTGATGTGTGAAGCCGCCCAAAAAGTAGAAGGATATGTAAATGTTTCTTGTCTTGGAGCTAAGATTCATTCATACATTTATTCTGTCGAGGTTTGAAATATGAAGTTTAGGAAGCTTGAAAGACCATATTAGAGTAACAGTAAGCAATTGGCACCATGTGGATGACGATACGTCTCTGTGTAATTGTATTCACGCCGTTGGCTCTCCATATCCATCGCTTGAACTATTAGCATTTTAATGAGTCATTACGAGGTTATTTGAGTCCTCGAGAGGGGATTCTGAAGCTTTGCGCATTCTCGTGTCAGATTTGACTAATACGGGGAATGAAAATTTGAACAACTGACCGGTTTGGATTCAAGGAAGCCTTCGATTTTGCTTTGACTGTCAAACCCCGAGGCAAGTCAAGCGGATCAAAGTACTTAACAAACTAAGAATATGCAAAATTTAACTAAATCATTTTTCTGTTCCGACAGATGATACCTTAAGATCTTTATAACAGAATATTTGAAATTTTAACAAGCAACAAACACTGCACCGTGGGAATTTTATGTCCCAATATTCTCTTAAGAACTTACTTTCTGTTTTCTTGGAGCCCAGAGTGATATCGAATACTCCTGCTAATCTGAGCTTATGAAGAGCTATAGATAATGGAAACATAGCTATAGATAACAGAAACATCTCCGTTCTCGCAATGGACTCGAGACTGGGTGTCACTGAGATTACCTAATGATAAACGATGGTACCGATAATGTAATAAGTATTAGGTCTAACATAAACACCTCTCATATTTCAAATGATTAAGATTACTTGATTGTTTTGGAGTTTTGATGTAAAGGTTCAAATTATACCTTATTTGAGTTGATTTATTCTGATTATCTGACTTGTATTTCAAAGTAAACTGATCTCATATTATTTAAGCTATGGTGTGTGCAATCGTAATTAAAGGATTTTAATGTAATGTTATATAAGTAATGGAATGCCCACCTAGCATCAATACGAAGTACCGTTCATTGACGTTCAAAGGGATTGGAACTTATTTCATAGTTATATAGATTAATAAGTGATCGATGATCATATGATCAAGGAAAAACTGTAACAGATTTGTTATTCTTGACAACAAACGTCCGTAGAGACTTGATGCAAGAAAATAACATCGAGTTGTGTGCCTTTATTTCTAATCCAGAACGAGGACATAGAATACTAGATTATAGGAAACCGAGAAGTTGAAATTGTAAACTGATAATTCTTGGTGCAAAATAATTTGTTATGAATGCAATAAGAATGTATCTAGTAGGATATTTTTCCAATTAGTTGTTATTTATATCAAATTATCTCAAATTTTCTTTACCTTGGTACTTCTGACAACACGTTACATTAAGAAAGGGTGGGTGAGTTTAATATATAGGTGTACGACGTGACAGTTTCTGCATACAGGTTATCAACCTGTTGATTTTTCAGAATGGTCAAAATATGGTGGTTTTTTTTCTTGGGCGTTGTTGCTGTTATGTTGACTTCTTATATAGTCAGATATCCAAGAACAGTTCAAGGTACCCATACTTTATTGAGAATAAAATTTATATGCGCACTCAGACAAAACTACATACATGAGCACTCTCGTGGTAAGCCGTGGCGGAACTCCCTTATAGTCCTGGGTAGGGCCGACCGATTCAGATGGTTTGATGACGTCATGTTCCAGCTTTTTGCTGCACATTGACCTTTAGCTATCAATAAAGTTTTGTAATTTACAAGTTTTTTCGGTACTTCCATTTTTTACAAATTCTAAAAGGCACATGCAAACCTAAGGAGGCTTGGATAGTGTCTTGGTACTGAATACCAACGTACTACAAAGCACCCCAAAACACCATCCACGCCCTCCGACTCGAAACTACAACGAATTTCAAAAGTAACTTTAGACTTCCTTTGTTATAGGGGCAACTCTTTTAAGGTTTCGAGGATGAGGCAACTATTTAATGGCGGCATTACTACGCTAGTATAATACCTTTAAAATTGTATGGAACAAGAATATGTCGTTACGAAAAACAGGTCTCTGTGATGTAATAATTTCAAGTAGTCATTAACTTTCAAGAAATATTTCCCCACCGGTCTTGCTTGAGGCAGCTTACATTATGCCAAGGTTTCACGTTACACAGCTATTTATTTATAGCTACATTTAAGCTTGTAAACGTACTATAACATTCTCTTTCTGTCTACCTGGTGCTGGCCGAGGGTTTCGTAGAAACGGTGGACTACCTTGGGGTCGAAGGGGGAGGTAAATATTCGTATTATACGCCGACTCACGAACGAGGTTTCTGCTTAACTTATTTGCTGCAAGATACAGAAAAAGAAGCACGTATTGGGATTAAAAGCAAAGACTTGTGGGACAAATATGTTAAATAAAAAGGTATGATGGGGTCTTAAAAGTAATAAAAAGGACCAAAAATATCAGTTTTAATTAACGTAGCTCGAAAGAAAACCTCGGGGAATAGCTGTGCATCGTGTTTTTGAAATTTAATATTGAAAGAGAAAAGTAAAAATGAGGTAGGAATCCTACATTGAAACTATTTGAGTTATATTTTGTTTCAAACGGATTTGTACTTGCCAAGGTGTTTCAAGGAGTGATCTTGGATTTAAATGCCTCGTAAGAGCACATCATTTCATCATGTAAATATAAAAATAAAAAGGTCATAGAGTTCACTAAAGCTGCAGCATATTAACCTGTAGCAGACTTTATCTTACCCTACATCCAAAGACAGCATATCATTGGGATAGCCAAAACACCCCAATCAAATGAAAAAGAGAAAATTAACAAAAGCAGTAGACGGAACAATAAGGAATTTTGTATCCAATCCAATGAAACAAAGAAGAAGTGTAAAGGAGACGATCATGCAGAAAGATCGGTAACCTGACTTACACTGCACTCTGTAATTTATATCGAAATATATTCTATCACATTTTTGCAAATTTCTCAACCTCCAATCAAAATTTCTCACGCTTCAGGTTAACTTTATGCATGTAGTTACTGTCAAATCTGTTCCTCGATAATTTAATCTTTAAAATTACTTTGGATTAGCGTTTTACCGTTTAGGATCCATGAAAGCCTGGTCTACGTTAAAAGTTATAAGTAATATGAAACAGATAGAAGTAGGCCTCTTCCAGTCCATTTGCTCGGAGATCAAGAAAACTAAAGCACCGTGATTCTGAATAGATCACGTGAGTGTTTGTTTCCTTAAAGTGCCTTTGTTCAAGATCAGTTTTCTTTTCACTTGCTACAGGCCTCAAAATCGTAAAGGTTTCTTGGCAAACTATGTTAAAATCTTTGGAAACAAGCGAAAACTGGAACACTAAAAAGCAGTTTACTTACTAGAATAATTTACACTAGCAGCGACAACTAAGAAACTTTCCAAATTGATTTTTGGTGCAAACTGTAAATTTGAGAGTAAATAGGCATAAAAACAACATACAAAATGATGAATGTTCATTGGCAAGAAGAACAAAGGGAAAGGAACAATTTTGTGATTATCACAATGGATGTATAGATATAAATGCTGCAAATTTTGTTCATATTAGCGATTTTTACAATTGGAGCTTTATTGTCATGACTGCCCTCGCCCTTATGGTGGTAATTTTTTAACACTTATCTTACTAGTAAAAACACATATTTTCATTTCCTTTTGGTGAAGTTAGTTTCAGTTCTTGTGTCATTAAGAGTTCATTTAATCCCCACTGAGAGCTATAGCATACATCACCCCAGAATTAATGATTACCTTTGACAAAACAATTTGTAAACTTACTTTAATATAGCATTAGAAATACCTTTACAACCCAGATAGTTAATTCGTTCAAAGAAAACTGCCTCATAGACATAAGCTTGCCCCATTGCTGACAGTATTCTTAGAACTTTGTAACGCAAATAGTGTAGCTTAATGAACGTAGGCCTAGTATCTGTCCTGCTAGAAACTGGCCCCTCGGGCAAGTAGTGTGTAGTTGACTATGTGTACAACTGAAATACTGGACATAACAATGTTTTTAGCATGAAATGTTTCAGGATCTCCTCTTAAATGACTTTGTTGCGAAACAGTTCTTCAAAACTGATTTGACCGCTTGTATGGGGGTATTGTTATTGCCTTATTGGTAGGTACATAAAACTAACATGAACTGTTTTGTGAGTTCCTTGCACGCCCCCTTTTTGACTTGACAATTGCAATGATGAGTGACTAACATATGTTTGGTACTTATTATAATCGTCACCAAGACCTAAGTTGGTCTTCAAATCTTGAACCGTATACCGAATACTGACAATAATTTTAGAAAATAGAAGAATAGAATGTCTTCCTACTGAGAAAGTCATTGAAACCATTGTAATACTTACACAGCCCGGGGGGCGGGGAGGTTATACTCAAATCTTTTACTGAGGCAAACATATGTGTTGTAACAAAAATAAAATACCCAAATGACAGATTGCATTAGAGCTGCACAAATGCCTAAATTGCAGTCCTCCGTCTTGAGGGTTTTCCCTCTCAAGACCTTTAAAGGGAATGACTCCCTTGAAGAGAGGTATTCAATCATCCTCAGTCCACTCTGAACATCGGATTCCTCGTATGCAAACATTAACGTTTGGTAGTCTTCTGCAGTTACAAAAAACCATAAAAATGATTTAAAGTGGTCTCTGTGCATAGTAACCCGTATCCAAACAATACATTTTAAAAGAATTAGTTTTGTTCCATTTCCTTGTGTTTCGCCGGGTGCTTGCTTACGTAGGTTTTAGTTTTATCCGTTAAAGATAATTACTCAGAAAGGCGAAAATGCCTTAAAAAAGAGATTGTTTGAGAGTGTTCTTGTAATAGATTGTTCATTTTAGCTTTTCTCTGAAAGCATGTGACCTTTGTAGCATATTTGATTCTAGGAAGCTCATCTCCTTCTAGAATAAATATCTTTGCGTAAGGATTGATAAGAGGTTGTACTTTGTTCTTGTCACACTACTGCCCGAGGAATAAAGTAACACTGCAGCTTTCCGCACAATTACCTCTCACTAAATATTAGTATAATACATTGAAATAATACGAATAAACTACGCCTCACCAGAAACATTAACAGATTCAGAATTTGTCTCAAATCCTAAAAACTCATAGCCGATTTTTCTTTGTGACGAATTCGTTGGGGAATTCCATGGTGATTCTGAATTTCTATCTTCTCAAATGATAATTTACAAAATATTGGCTTTCAGTCGATTGCCATGCATAAGTTTTCACATTCAATCAGACAGAATCGGACACATGGACATATAGATGAGTGTTGGTTGCCAGTAATATAAAATAACTTGTGAGAAAAGCGTCCTGAGGTCAGTAGGAAGTACTATGCCCTTAGGCTTAAATCACCTGCATTATTAACGTTACTTTTTCCTTAAAAAACATCCTCGTTCATGGTTGACGTATATTGCTTCACAACCACATGTAGAAAGGAAGATAAAAATGAAAGGTGTGAATTCGCTATTTTTAATTTACTTTGTCTTGCATGATTCAAATTAAAAAAAAACAACGTGAGGTTAGTGGCAAGCCTACTGACTGACATTAAATGATGATAATTTTCTTAGTGAACGTAGCGTAGGGAGGGAAAGGTGGGGATTACAAAAGAAAAAAATAATGCATAATTGAAATCTCCCTAGAAACAAGCAGAAGGCATTTTAAATATTTTCTCCTTTCTTAATTATCCGAGGAAGACTGTAAGTTCCTTTAATATGTAAAAAAATATCGCATAAATTGCTCAAAAGTCATAATTTAAACGAATGCTTGGCGTTTAATAGTTGAATAAGTGCAATGACCTGACTTGAGGTCAGAGGTTATCAGAGGGATTTTTTTTCACTACTACTCGAATAGACGTACATTGGGGACTAAACAATCCCCTGAGCAAACTCATCCTCCATTGTCAATAGATTAAATTCACCTCCGTTTCCGTCAAAGGTAAAATTTTTACTACTTTGGGCACGTCTGCAGATTACAAATCCAATATAAAATGTAATCTCCTTTTTGCTTCTGTCCTTTGGGACAAGTGACCAAGTCTTCACTCAGCTCTGTTTAAGCCATTGCCAATGACCTGCCAGGGTAGACAGTGTAGGTAACTACCGTAACTGACTTAGTATAAAATTTGAGTCACATAATGGTACCGATTAAATTCTGTTTATTATGTTTAGCTATATTTTAGGTACAGTTTCAACGCAAGGGTAAATATTTGAGAAAAGTCAAGCTAGTCAATGATTTCGAAAAACTGAGAATAGGAATAGATAATTTAGTTTCGGGATGGGTAAGGTTTGAATGCATGGTGCCACAAATGCTCTACTGAAAAAGCAATTGTGCTAACACGGTTTACCTAAGTACCTCTAATTGACTTACTTTGTTTCGAGATAACTGTTGAGTTATTGTAAATACTACAAGCTTTATACGCCAGTTCTTTCAGTAATGGATTAATCTCAGCCTTAGGCAGTGCTTTAGCAAGTCTTTAAATGGACCAAATCTCTAAAGGTCAGGAAGAGATTTTCATCCCAATTTAGAGGCCGGTTCTGGTCTCTCGGCTGAGATGAAAGAATTTTATTGAAGTGAAATTGCCTTACTCGTGAGAAATGTAGCCAATAAATATCAGTGATTGATATTTTTATTTTAGATGAGACGTTTAGTCAAGGCCTCCTAAAATTGAGAATAACTTATCACCAATCACACGAAGTTACAGTCAACTCAGCAGAGTCATTTACAATATTCCAGTATTTCGGCCACCTTCACAGCACGAAATAGTAGCCAGGTGTTGGATTCCTTAAACCTATTCCCCAATGCAGTTTTCACCCCCAACCCCTCCACCCCCAAAAAAATTGCAAAGCCGACAGAACTGATGCTATCGTGTTCGAAGAATGAAAAATTAGGAAAAATTAGGCCTAGAGCTGTAAAAACGTGTACAGAGAATTCTTGTTTTATTCTTTGAGTGGTAATGTGTGTATGCTTGGGTATGTATATATCTGTGTATGTGACACCTTTGCTTGTAAACACGGTATCTCAACAAGGGTGACCTTGTGGGGTGATGTCATACTTGTAATGTGAATACCCGTATTAATGAGTAGATGGTAGCTATTGTTTTGAGTGGAGGTCAAAGGTCATTTGGAGTAGCCAGAAGTCGAATTATGAAAACTTTGTAAACACAGTATCTCAAGCAGGGAAATTTTAATGAATCTCATACTTGGACTTAGCATGTCAGTGACTAATTGTAGGTCAATGGAGATCAGAGGAGGTCAAACGATAAAGACCGCAAACTGCTCGTTATCTCTCACTTGGCCCATACTGAGTCATATTGAGTTCTTTGAATAGGCAATTCCTTTTGTTTTGGTGGAGGTCAAAGGACATTTTTTTTCATCACAGGTGAAATGGCCAAATCCTTCAAGCAGGTGTCATAAGAAAGTCACTGAGCGTCCAAAGACGCAATCTTATTTAATTTTCCAGGGACTGACAATGCTATGACGGTAGGGAAATCTACTGTAGATGTACAAGACGAAAAATTCCTCTTGTATGAACTACCTAACCCAGTGTAAGTCTTACAGAAATGCCAAGAAAGATACAAGGGATAGATTACTGTGTCACCTTGGCGGTGCAAACCTCACTTTAATGCGACGTATCTCCTTCCACATGCTCATATTAGGTTATTGGCATGTGGGTGTCCCATATTGATTGCACACTAAAGTTGTGCTTGGTGGCGGCCAAATGCCATTGGATATCTCTCGAGTTCAATCGGTGAAAACCTTGTCAAGTATAATTTTATATAGCATGACACGTATGGATATCCAGCATGTACATTATTACCCAAAATTCAAAACAAGAACTGGATTTTGATCATCTTAACAAGATATCCATCTTTTGGATGTGCGCCTACGTATACAATTTTGTACCTAAGAGAAGGCACAGTACTTTACAAGTTCACAATGAAACTGTGTCAATTTGAAACCATAGAATTGTGCTAAAATTAAATTTAAATGGCAAGAAATCACAACGATGTTTGACTTTTTGGTAAGACAAACTCGGCTCCTCCTTTCATGTTGCAATTGTAAAAGCTATGGTATTGAGAAAGATGTTCATAAAAACTGCCCACTGGTTAGTCATGTGGGAAAAAGTCACAGATTTTAAAACGCGGTCGGCATTTATATCATTTATGGGAATCAAAATGCTTTCATTTAGTCAAGTATTTTTACATTCAAATTAAAGAATGATAATTAAATTTCTGATTTAGTCTACGGAGTGTATTGTTTGTGTTAGGAACTGATTCGTTTTATTTTTATCAATCTATTAGCAACCGTGCCGAGTCAAGTCAAAGTGGGTTGCAGTGGGTACCTAGATAATTTTTGGCCTTTAGAAAATTTTGGAGTCTAAAAGATTCTTTTGCCTAAATACTTCTTAATGCATCTTGCCCCCTTCGGCACCTTTTCTGGCTACCGAACTATCAGCAACTGCATTTTATAGAGGCTACGTTAACGCGTGTGGACATGCTACCAAGACAGATGTGTTCTCATGTCAATTCTTTAGGACTATATGAAACACGTCAACCATTCTCAAGGTATAACTCTTTAATGTTTGACCATTTTGAGTTTGCTCATTAGATAATCAAAACTTTCGACGCACAGGGTTGCACATCATCAAATTCCTTTTGGTAACCCTTTATAAATCTTTCAGTTACATGTAAAGTAACCTATTTATTGGTATGGTGAGTGATGTGGCAGTTTTCAAGTAGATAATTATTTTGCTGTTTTCCAAATAAATCCTCCAGAGCTTTCATTGTCCTTGAACTAAAGACTGATCCAACAAAGGCTTAATTGACACTCCTGTGGGCCCTTCCCTCTCACGTCATACATATGGAGGTATGATCGTGTTATTCATCAAGTTGTGTCAAACAAATTGTTTATGAAATGGTCAACACGTTGTACGTGATAAATTCTGACGGGAATTGTAAATGGGTATTTTTTCACGTTTTAATGCTTTTCGCAGAAAACATACAGATAGGAGATCTGAATGTCCGTTTCATTAGTAATTTGCGTGGTTTAATTTAACAAAATGTTTCCTAAAAAGCGGTTATTTCTTATGGCTGTCATCTAAAAAACAGCGATTCCCCCCGGTTAAACAGAACTCATAGTTAAGCTATTTTATCAGCTACCCATACCACGAAACTCTGAAAATCTCTGTAGAAATCTGCAGCCTGCTCTAAATAATTCCAAATGAATTTCTTTCTATGATTTTATTCTGTAGAATTTTAAAGTATCTCTAAAGAATCAGCAAAGAATTTTCATAAAATCTACAAATTTTGCTATAGAATTTACGTAGTTAATATCGGCAGTGCACTGTAGAAAAATAATTGAAACTTAGGTATTTGTAGGAAATTTCGGCAGAAATTTTTTAAACGTTTGTAGATTTCTATGTAACTTTTACAAAACTCTTAACAAATTTGTAAAACTTCTAAGGATTTTTCCCATAGAATTTATCAAAACGGTATGGGCTATATGTACAATCTATGTGAAGGACCATTAATGTTCCATCGATCAAATACGTTTGCAATAAAAACCTTAATCTACAAAGCTTTTCTTTATTACAGTATGTCTACTTAATTTCATTCTTATCTCTCCGATACAGAAAAAAAATCTTCCCACGTCCAATCCAAAACCTTTCACCATTTCCTTCTTGCTTGGTGAGGATTCAGATTTGATGGGATCAATCGCCCAATATGTCAGATTTCGCGCCATTCGGTTTACTTTCCCCCATCCATGGCCCACTGGTATGATAAAGCATATAACAGTAAACAGTCTACTAAGTTGTCAGAAACACACCTTAGTTAGGAACTGTGATAAATTTAGGTCATGAGCAAACATAACAAAAACAATAGAATCTATAAACAGAGCGCACAGCTCCGGCAGGTGGATGTCTGTGTAACTGTACGAGAGGTTTCGATGTGTTTATGACGTAAGGTATAGCATTCACTCCAACTTCCCAATCACAGTTGACTCGAACTTCGTCGCACAGGTTGATGCCTTGTGAGAATTTTAAAAATTCATGATCATTAAGTTTTATATCATGATCAAGTAAGGACTTGGGCACAAGGGTGGAGATGTGTTCTCAATATGGGGGGGGGGGGAAATGACCCTATTTTCATATAAATTACTGTGTGAAAAATCAAAGTCGATGGGTGATTTCTCAAATATTGGTGGGACATGTCCCCCCCCCTCGGATCGCCGTCTATGCGTCGGCATAGTGTACAGGGTTTCAAGCACGACCCACATGGTAAGAACACATTCAGTGTGCTTTACTGATCGTTAAGTGTACTTGTTATCAATCAAATCGTCTAACATTGAAATTTTGGTTAAAAGTCCTAAAGAGGAATTAATGCGCTAAGGAGGAAGTAATTACAGGTATTTTAAGTACAGTAGTTAAAAAAGACGTGAGGCAACGGACCTAGTTTGCATTCAGACATTAGTTTGTAAATCTAGAATGCCGAATAGGTAACACGAGTAGCCAAAACTCTGGTTTGATTAAAAGTGTCACGTGATTTAAGTAATCACCATCGCAAATTCAAAGGATCGTTCTTCGCTCATTTTGATAGCCCGATCAAAGAGTAAAAACCTTGTGTTTGAATATATGGAATGGGGAGATCCTAGATTATGATTTGATGGTAGAACAAAATTTTAAGATTCCAAAAAATTCGTTGATGTTTAAAATGTTTTTTCTTGTTTGCATTAAGTTTAAATCAGAGGATTATGGGCCAAATTTATTTGATGGATTACTACCTTTGAGTCCTTGTAATTACTTTTACATTGCCTTCCATTTAATACCAAGTAGCTTTAAAAACGAATTGGGCTTTAGTTGTTCTTTGATATGTACGAGAGGAACTCATTGAAAGCTTTCTGGTGAAATTCCATGAAAATACGATGTGTGGCTCTCAAGATATTAGCTGATAAATTTGTCACATTTTCAACCCCAATTGAACTTGAACCAAGCACATGTGACACAGTAACCCACGATAATGTGCTCACTTTTGTTTTTCTTTAAACTTTCCTCCTCCTTAATTTTCTCCTCCATAATATCATGTTTTCGAAATGTTAATTCAAAAGAGGCATGGGAATTTTACAACCTTTAAATTCCTTACGGGAAGCTTTTATCCCTATTAACTTCAATGTCAAAACATCAGATAGAAAAACAAAGAAACATAACATTGCTCATTATTGCTCATTATGGTGAGGAGATGATCTAACCGTTATTCGCTTCAAGCTCACTTCAAGCTACAAATGTAGAAACTTTTACTTGCTGATATCTCAAGAACTACGCATCGGAACTGAATGGAAATTTCACCGAGATGCCTAGACGCTCTTTTCCATGTCATAATTTGTTGCTTAAACCCCTTCTTTAAGGTAGTGCCTGATTGAGAAATAAAGTCTTGAGAGATGATATACTTAAGTTTTGAAATAAATATGCACGAAGCTAATTGCTCAGTTTAGTTCGGTAAACAACTTACACCAATCAACTTTCGTATACATCCAGTTGATTTGCATATATCACATACATTGCATTATTAAGCGATAGGGAACTAGTTAGCATAGGCGTACGGGACTCTTCCAATTGGGCGGCGAAAATTTTTTGCCCGAATCTCAAAAAGTTGCTCGAATTTCGTTGCAGTTCAGTTGCATTAAATAGACCACCAAACCACTACATGCACGCGAAGCGCGCGAAAATTTTTTGCACACTTTTCGGGCATTCGATGAGAAAGTCGGGGGCTCAGTAGAAAATTCGGCCAATCTTTTCACATTTACTTCATCTCTGCCGAAATTTCACTTATTCTGTGCCCGAATTTTGTCTTTCCTTGTCCGAATTTTCGACCCTAGAAATTTTCTTTTGGGGGCTGTTTGCCCTCTTTCCACGCCTCGTAGGCCTATGGTAGTTAGTAGGAACGTTGGACAACATAGTTGTGGTGTGAGTACAATATATTGAAAATACGAGTGCATGTCTAGCGCCTTTGAGAGTGAATACTCTTACAACATTGTTTGTAGGGTGCTGTAATTCTAGCAAGCTTATTATGATTTATACACTACGTTCTGCAGTTCTTGAACTAAGTTTAATAACGGGGTCATACCATCTCCCTACTTTTTACAGCAGGCCTTCTGTAAATGAAGTTCTCTCACTGAAAAAAATACTTATGCCTTGGCTAAAGAAAAAAGAATTACACAACTACTCTTGTGGAAGAGTTACGTCCTCTAAAGGGACCCAAATCTGAACGTGACCAACTGCTTAGCCGTCAGACCTTTCCATCATAGGTCTGATGCCTGTAATTCAGTTCTAGGCTGACTGAAAAGAAAAGCAAATAACTACACGTGACCTACGTCAAACAGACGAAAAGTGATCTACGAGGCTCTTTCAGAGCTGTCATTCAGTGCACTGTACTTCATTAAGTAATACCATACTAAAAATAGACATGAAGAAACTGAATTTTGCTGAATTTTGAAAAAGTGACATTACTTTTCTGTCACCACCAAAAAAACTAAGTGGCGTCCTATAAAAATGCAGAGATAACAGAGGAAAATTGTAGTCCAAACTCTCATACTTCCAATCCATTATCTCCTTCTTCACCTTGTAAATTCCGTAGGCGTTATTAACCTAAATTGTAATGGTTATGATAGTATATAGCTCCAATCTGATCAGAAGTGTACATCTCAACTCCCCAGCTAATATTTCACTCTAAGATTCTCGGGAAGCGTTTTTCTTTTTTTTTTCAAAAAGTGTGAGTGGGCACTTTATTTGGAAAAAATTCTTGTTTGATTCGCTGAGCCGTGAGGGTTGAATTTTGCTTGTTGAAATTATGTCATAATTACCCCATGAGAGTTAGTTTACAAAGTAATTACAGGCAAATGATCTCTCCCAGAAGGCGCAGCTGCCGACATGTTAAGCAATGGAGATTCTCAGCGGGTGAGTTGACTAAAGCGGCCTGGATTGTGGTTTTGCGCGGTTCAATGACATAGAAGCAGTGCGTGGCGCAAGTGTTTCTTATAAAAGTCCAATTTCGATAACGGAAACATAGAATGTTAAATGAGTGGAACGTTTACAGAATATTACCATAGATTAGCGCGCAAATTGATAGTCATTGACCTGTAATTTGGTAAATAAAATGGTTATTACAGATGGATTCAACTATCTGAAGCTATTACAAAATTGCCGCCTGTCAAGTCGTATGTTCTTTAAGACCAACTAAAAACCTCCTGGTTCCAGTTGAGCACCATGAACATTCATTTAGTCTTAAGACTAGAGAAGCAACAAAGTTTATCTTTCCCTCAAGACTGAACAAGTGGTTGAGACTGACATAAAAGAAATGTTTATCTTCAAAAAGACGTGGAAAAAGACGTGGAATTAACAGGGCTTGAAGTTACCACGCCATGTGAAGAATATATTTTTATCCAACGATTTCTTACTGGATAAAATAAAAACGAAAACGGTAAATGAATGGAGGTATGTAAACGGTAAATGAATGTAGGTATGCACAACCATTTAAGGCTACGTCCAAGACCAATAAGTCAATTTAACAACTTTTAAAGTTTGTTATCAGCGTACAAACATGACACCTTATCATCGCTTAACTAGAATGGGATTTTAATCAAAAACTGTTGAGAACTCTGTGGAAATCGCACCATAACATTTACTTTATATGATGATTTCATGGTAGCCTGCAGCGAGTTCACTCCACGACATCCCTACCAATGGCAACATGATGGAATGCCAGAACAAGCAAGATACGATAAAAAACGAACTTGTTTGACGTCTACAATCTCATGGTTTACTAAGACATGACGTCATTATTTTAAACGATCATTTTGTACCATTTTAAACACAACTGAAGTTTGGTGGGTCGATCTCAGATGTAATTAGATTATTTTTGGTTGCAACTTTGTTTTGCTTAGTGGAGTAAGGCGACTTCCAGTTGCAATCCCATTAAAATTAACTATCCATAAGTTTTAAAGTTTGATATTTTCATGGCCTATATTTCGTAGAAAGTTGTCGACATTCACGCAAACAATGTAAAATTTGAACACTGAGTTCACAGTCAAGATTTACCGGCATTTGTTAGTGTTGAGATTATTTTAAATCATTCCAAACGGGACAACGCATGACAGATCCATGATGTAGAGGTCTGAGGGAAGAGAGGTTGGTCAGTTAAGTTGTGTCCTTTCGGGGACGTGGCTCCTTCAGGGAGCAGAACTCCTTCGGGAATAAATGATTGGTTTCGCCCCTTTACTCTCCGCCAGTGATTCGATGGGGAATTTGGAAAAAAGTAATACTTGTTAGTTTTGTGATCTGATTGGAGCATTATGCAACACAAGTCAATCAAATGAAGATCTAATAGTTCCCCAGATTAATTTCAGATGGCAGAAATCTTAATTCTTACATTTGGTACACAAAATAGCTTTCACATTGGTTTCGAGTTGAGAAGGATTGTTAGAGTTGTTAGGAAGCAACAAAATCATTTCCGTCTGATATCTCTGGATAATTCTTCTTCCTCAGTTGTTACAAAACTTCATTGGCCTGTCTCATAGATTTGTTTATGCACCTGAAAAAGACTTTCTTTGTTTCTGAAGTCACGATATTATAATTGTTGACTTTGTTTACAGAGAAACTCACCAAACATACGATTCTGGAGACAGTGATGTACTTGTTGTATTTATACTTCTCAATAAAATGAACTCGTTCAAAGTTAGAACCAAGCAGGTATTAGATGTCACAAGCCTAATTCCATGGGCGTCTACTGTAGGGGGACGGGCCACCCATCTTTTGAGAAACTGTTGACTCCCATGCCTAATTCCATTCCTTCAGAATGCATCCTAGTGTCATTTTATATGCTACGCGTTATACCTCAAGCAGTATGCTTTTAATTCTCTGTCGTTCGGAATGTTACTTAATGGCAAATCAATAGAGTACCATGTTGAATTATTTCGTCAAAAGGCTTGAGGTAGAAGGGCAATGTGGGCGAATTAAGCCCAGCCACTAGCTCCAGAGTTTAATGTAGCTCCAGATGGCGAAGCCCATTTTTGGCTCACTAACAAATCAAGCCGTCTCACCCCCTGCAGTACCTTGTCTGGCTACTGGCCTGCACTGGTCTCGGTTATTATTATTAGTTTTCACAGGGATTGTAACAAAGCTCATCAGGTTTGTTAGAATTCAAAACTTGTCTTGAACAGAATTATAGTGATAGGACTTTTTCTTTAGTGGCCAATTATGTACATTCCCTTAGCTTATATTCATTAAATGGGAAACGTGACACTGTATTCACCAATTATTAAACCACTGCGCCCAGTCATCCAGTTATTTCCCCCAGCATCAATCATTCTGAATATTTATTAGCTTTCTTCGATAAATTATAAGAGATGGACTGCGAGAGAACATACGTCGGTCAATACAATTAAAAGTACGATACCTGTTTAGTAGATTTCGTTCGGCTGAGACTTGTTTTCATAATTCTAGTCTCAAAGAAGAACGAATCTACCAGACAGTACCTCTAACTTGACCTCTTCGCCACCAGGCATCTTTTACCCGAAATTTTCTGTCTTCTAGTATAATGGTGCAGCCATAACTTACCTCTAACCTCTAATCGTCCTAATCACTTATTCTACAGGCAAGGCAAGAAAATATGCATTTACCCTTTTGCCTAATATGCAAGTCAAATGCGCCATCTTTGATGACATTTTGCCTTCGAACATGTCATGAGATGGTAAAATAAAAGAGTTTTATAGCAAAAATGACCAAAAGTACGAAAGAAACTGGGTCGGGCCAAAAGTAGCAAAGTCTTGATTGCATATGTTCGCAAACTGTTATTGTATCACCTATATTGACCAGGCTGTCTCCTATCTAATGCTTGTTAAAAGAACAGTTGTCTCGTAGTGTACTCTTTAACACAAATACTGGTAAAGAATAGAAATGATCGCTACATTTACATTTACCTTGGTTGTGATTAATATTGAAAGGTTATTAGCCAGCTCCTGCATAAATCAACGCTCAATTGCAACACACAACCAATTTGCTGGCATCTGATCACGACGAGCAATTTCTGAATTCTGAAGTTGGATGTGAATTTGCTATGGTACCTACTCCTTACTATGTTACAGTGGTAGGGTCGACTCAGCCCAGCCAATTCGATTGGTATATACTTCCGTGAGACTGAAGTCTTTTATACGATAAAACATGACTGTTATCTGATTCTAAAAACTTTCAAAGTTTTCAATTCTCACATTTCTGGCATTTGACACATCTGTAGACGACAGAACCGCTTCACAAAGTAAAGCTGCTGTTAAATCGCAGGCCAACATTGCAAATGATCAGTATTATTGCAAAATGTGGTATTATATGCAAAAAGATTACTACTAGTTACATATTTTACGCACGTTGTCCGTAAAATACTACTTCTTTGAGATGAATTGAAAGATGTTCTTTCTAGATTATTAAGTCTTTATTACATTTTTTTCTTCTCTTTGTAATATCAAACCCTTTTTAAAAAGTCAGCCTATTGAAATATCATCTCAAGTAATCGTACAAAATAATTCGTTTACACAAGTGCCCCTCCTTAAAGATGTAAATTACCATAACCGGGTGGAATTTTGTAAGAGAGTCATGTTGTCAGTCAATACTCAATATCGAAATCCTCATAGGAACCCACCCAGCTAACCAAAGTTGTTTGCAGAACAGCAACAGACCCTGTGCGTTGACGTCACATCTACTTGACAACTCCATTGTAGAGGACAAGCAATTGATGTGATGCACACGATAGTAAGGTACGGCCTTACCTCAGCCGAGGGCGCCCTTCGATTTCTATGATTCTGTGACGTCACATGCATACATTTAGTACGTCGACAACAGAGAATGGAGTAAACAACATGCACTATGTAAGAACATGATAACCTTCGAAGAATTGTGTACCATTTAAAGTCATCTTAAGTGGACAACTTACTTCATTGAACTGGTGTATTTGTTCGAGTAAGAACGTACCGCACAGGTATATGAGTTGTGCTTAATTGATAAAGACCTCTTAAATGTTGTTACTAAACAAAATTTGAGCATTCTACAAGAAAGCCATAATAGCAACCATGCCCTTATCGGAAAACAAAACCAACACAAAACCAAGTTTTCTGCCAGCACAAGTGAATCATACTCACGTTTGTCTTTGAGGACCAATAACAGTTGCAGTCTAAAATGATGAAGTTGTAACCGATGTATTCTTCAGGCTGTCAGGAGTCTCTATTTGTAATTCTGGTACTACCACTCAATGCTTTCAAACTGATTTCGATGTAACACAGCTTAAGTTCTTGATATTTTTAAAAATGGATACAGTATACAGGGCCTCTACTATGTTATCTACTAAATCAGTTGTAAGGCACCGCTAATGAGTGAATGTAGGTCAGGTAAAACTAGAACTGCCCAAAAGAGTTTATCATAAAGGGGAAAATGTTGTTCTGTCTTGCGGTATACCACGAGGAGACAACTTGTTTTTGCTTTCCAAGATAGTATAGTTTACGGACATGTTTGTTTGAATTTTATATGCAAATTTCTCTCAATTTAGAGACATATTCATTCTTTCCTTTCAGTGGGCAAACGTGGAGAGACAGATGATTTTGAAAATGACGTCATCAACAGAGTTCGTGCCGTACAAGAGCAAGAGGTAAATAAATGTTAATAGGAGAGAAAAAACTATCCCTTGCCTCCTTTTGAACCCCCAATATCTCTTTGTTTACAAGGTTGATTAACCTTCCACAATGATGTTCACATTTCCGGTTTTCTTTGTAAAACTAAACACACCTAATTGTAAAAACAGAATTTTGTTGTACCTCGCACAAATTTGAAGTCATTCTCGTAAGGTATTTGTGTTTTGTTGTGTTTACATTCAAGGCCGATAATTTCACACGTGAGGAGCAGACTTTCCAAGGATATGGAGAAATTATACTTGTATTTTAAATTGCATCTCAATCAGTGTCCAACTCGTTTTGTGTTACGTTTGAAGGTAATGTGGTTCACGTAACTCTACATTTCGTTTCATCTTTATCACAAATGATAATGGCGTCTTGCATTAGTCTGAAGTCATGGACATAGCAAGGCCAGAGTACTTGCTTTACGTCAATGTGGAGTAAATCAACCATTTTTCAAAATGGCGTGGGGCAACCCTTAGTTAAGAGAAAATTTTGCACTTTGTAGTTCATCGCATAGGTATGACGTATTAACACAGGAAGTAAGTGTTAGGGTTAAGAGTCCCAAATTTATAAAACTTAGATAACAGGAAACTAGAAACTTACGTAGAAAAATGAAATTCCAAGCTATAGCAATAATAACCATATTGTAAACCAACAATTTAAGCCTACAGGGTTTTTTGTATACCATCATCGCACTTTTCAATAGACCTCATGCATTGACGTCACGCGACATGATTTTGGTGGCAAAACAATGAAGCACACTGCACGCAGGACAAAGACTTCATACGCGCGCGTAGTAGACTTACGCGCGTATCCGACCAGTAAACAAATCAGCTGTCTACATTCGCAGAAAGCTGCAATGATACTACCGTCCTTGCCTTCATTGGGGAATCACTTCATGTTCTGTGACATCATATGCGTAATATCTACTGGCTTGGCTACTTATTTCAGATCTTACAAATGATTTATTTCAAAAATGTAAACCGACCCGACTACATGTTTCATTTCATGCAGCCCTTTAAGAGATAAATAGAAAATTACGGTAAGTCAATATTTTTCAATCGACATAGACGTATACAGTTTGCCGCTAAAACATTATTCCAGTCCATCATTTGAGATAAACTGGCAAATATTAAGGAGGGTAATCTCTAACAAAACAGAAAGTTGAATGAAGACTAACATTGAAGAACGCAGACAAGTGCATTGTCCGCCTAAATTTAGCAAATATTCTAAAACAGGTTGTTACAAACACAATGTATGACGTCACTATGATGACATTACCGTCCCCAAGACTAAGAGATGATACAAAGCGTGCATGTGTTTCATCAATTGGGGGCAACATAATGATACGTGATTCATATTTATTTATATTAGGCCTTTCTTCACTTTCCGACGATCGGCTATGTTACTTTCGTAGTGTAAGTTTGCCTAGTTGAAATCTACGTCGTATGAAAGTGAACCAGATTTCTTTCGAAAGAACCCATCGCACACGGTAAACCACTGCTACATTCTACAACATACACCATCACATCATGTTCTTTACATCATGTTCACTTGCTTATTTTGGGAACCTTTCTATCCTGTCCTCAGTAAACATTTAAAGATAGTCCTGATGATTAATTTCCAATTCTAGGGCACCAAATGGAGATCACATTACCATTATAATCTCTTCCAATTGTCAAATGTCATTATGTCGCACGAACATACTTCCACAGTGCAAAACAGTCTTAACGTCAAGAAACAATCCTCTATATGTTTGCAACTATATCCTGTCAAGCATGTTGTAAGCTATTACGTCTACATTTGTTATAAACCTGATTCATTTACAGACGATGACTTAACATGTCACCGCCTCCCACGAAATCATGTTTAATTAATCATTGGATTTTCTTCTTTTCGAAGAAAATGCTTCCTACTGAGCTTTCCTTGCAATAGAATCTGTAAAACCGGTGGCGATTCTGCGTTCCATTCTCTTCCTATATATATATATATATATATACACATATATATATACATATATATATATGTATATATATATATATATGATATGTTGAAAGACTATTCACATTAAATTGACTTCAACTTTTCTAGACATTAAAGTACGTTCATTGCATAATATAAACCACAGATTCGTCGATGAAAGTGCATGTATGAAGAAATTTTGAAACGTCAAGGATATTTTAGGTTTCCCTTTCGTAATTTCACAAACGTCAGCACTTGGACTTCGGTACAGCCTCATCGAATGCTATTAAAGAATAGTAAATTACCTTCACACAATGTATAATGCAACTAGAGTCATATTTCACATCATCAGTATTTCCTTGAAATGTACAATTGGTGCCTCTGTACTTTTGGTTAGCAAAGCTATTTAAGCGATTTTATCGCTACTTGAAAGTGTCACAATTTGTCATATGACATTTTCATTTTGATGTGGAATGGCAATCACGAAAAAGTGTATACTTACGAAAAGAATGATGGAATTAAACATTTTGTGGTCCTGAGACATCATAACAAATGTTTAGTAACATGCTAGCAATTGAATTTAGCTCAGTTAAGATTCAGCAGGATGAGTCGGAAATTCCAGCCTGTGTTATTAATTTTTAAAAGATTAATTATGAATTACGTAGTTACTGTATTGAAACATAAAAGTATTAATACAAAGTAGCAACTCGAATTCAAAAGGCCATTTGAAATTCTGACACAATCATTCCTGATTGCTTAACCCTGAGCTATTTAAAAAATCACCAATGGGCGAGTATTATTAGGCTATGTATTTATTTCACACAATGCGTAATATCTAGTATGTGCATATGTATGCAATAGAATTTCGTGAAATTGAAATTTTTGCTCGAAATATACAAAACAATCTATATGGCCTAGTGATTAGAGCATCCTCTTCTCAGCCGGTAGGCCCGGGACAGAATCCTGACTGAGGAATACGAAATATTCTAAAATGGTATCTGTTGCCTGCTCGCTTGGTGCTCAGTATACGAGTTTGGGACAGGGTAATAGTATACATTGCGGGTTAAACCGTGAGCTCCTGGATTGCTACACTTCGTTACTTTGCATGTCCCGAAGGGGTTAAAAATGGCTTTCTGGAGTAAACGGATAGTATAAAATTTATATATAGGGTCTTGAACATAACGAATAACATGAATAATTGAAAAACACGCATTATAAATCTATAAATTATTATTATTTTATCATATTATAATTATTCCATAAAGTTCCTTATTAACACAAATTAATCACACAATAATCTGTCAAATAGTATTGATCACTTTTTAAAGGCGAATCTCTTTGGTCATGCTTAATTCTAAATAACCCTGAACAGACTCAATAAATAATAAAAAGTTGTATCTTAAATTACATATTTTACAGTACGTTGTTTTGTAGCACAAGCATCTGCAAAGAGAATTATACCATTTTACGATATTTTTTTTTTTTTGAATTTATCTTCACAATGGTTTTTAGCCCCCTGACAAACAGTACTTTATTTAAAGGTAACACACCGTCAAAAACTCGTCTAGCGACTTGCTACATTTGAAGAAAAGTGATACACTTCCCCTTCAACTGTCAGACCTTTAGATACTTGCCCGTCAAATCTGTAACCGTACACAAGACGTGATGCATGTCCCTCTGTTGAGATACACCTCAAGCCTAGGGACGAAAGTTATCAAGAAGCGTACGAAAGTTGTCATTTACTTTCACTTTATTGGTCGTTTCATATCTTCTAATTTCCAGGCTGATCTGTTGGCCAGAAGTGGTCTGGATGACCCAGCATTCTCGTGTCCACTTGACTCGCTCTTCTTAAGCCTCGAGCCTCAGTGGCAGGATCTCTTACTAGAGGTAAGCTGATAGTCAATCAAGACAAACAAATCACTGAGATCTACTGAAGTGTTCTTAACTGTAAATGTCGAGCTTCCCATAGACACGTCTCAAAAGCAACTGTTAGTAAATGATACCTTGAAAGTAAACGTATTTCATTCATAAAGTACCCAAATGGGAGGTCACTTTCAAGAAATCACCTTTACGTTATTAAAGTTGTCCAGCTTGATCTTGTCTCAGTTTGTCGAACACATTTCCGATGTCAGTTACATTTGACGTGGGGCATCACTTGGAATATCAGTAAGATTTTGATACTTCATCCGCAGATACACGACGGATTGACGTTCTTTCCTGACAAGGTTTCTTTCCAACTTTCTGATAGTGCGTCAAAGCAATCTTGGATAATATGCTTGAGTCTTGTGCTGCTACTTGTTGAAAAACGACAGAAATATAACAGTTAAAGAAATAAATAAAATGTTAATAGCTAGCTACCAGTCTAAGAATTTTCATTCATAGACCTCATTATTTTATCTTATTGCAGATTTTAAGACTTGCAAGCTATGAAGATGGTTGGAGTCTTAAATAAATGATTCTGGACTGTTAAGAAACTAGAGTATAAAAGCTGACATTCTCTTCTCAAGTAACACCTAGAGCCCACCGTTTTCAATTGTCACATTTGAAGATACTTCTTCACTTGAGAATAAGTAATGGGACAGACAAAGTGTCAAGCACATTCCCGAAACAAATTTGCTGACAATGAAAATTACAACTGAACGAACAGAAACCTGTTGTTTCCCATCCCTCATACCAAATACAACAGACAACGGTAACAACAAAGCAATATCGTGCGGAGGTTTTAGTCAAAGGCGTCAAGATTGAGAGAAGGTTTTGGACAAAGACGTTACGATTGATAAAAAGTCTATTTCGACATATTAGCTAGATTTATAGTGAAATTATAGTATTTCAGTTGTGTATTAGACACCTTCCCGATCACGCTATCGTTTATGAGTTACTATTAAAAAAATATTACACTTAACATGTAGAATCTTTAAAAGGAATATTAGAACAAAAGGAGTGACATATTTTTTTCACATTTTCTTCTCTCTCTGGCAGAAACTGAAAATGGTAACGTTCTCACTTCTAGAGTAGGAAAATACTTTTTGTGACTTGTTTCTTGAGATTACCAGAACATTGAAATTTATTTTAATTCCAAGAATATTACATAGGCCAAGTTTTCGTTTGTTTCGTTATCATTATATGGGTTAAATCATATTGGGTCCATTAAGTATAATAACATGTAAAAGATATTGATTGAGGTCATTTGAAACGAAATCGGTCAAGAACCGCCATTGTTATATGTTTATAAGCCTACAACTACGGTAATCATGCTCTTAAATGCATAAACTTGAATTTCACTACCTTCTTCTGACGTCAGCTTTGTCTGTGCATCCATTTTAAAGTTAGTGGATCATTTACACCGCAATGTTGCTTCTGTGAAAGCAGTTGTTCAACTACAAAAACCGGCTGATGACAAACATAGGCTAAGCTGAAAGTTACTATATATAATGTGTAAGCATTAACGGATGATGACTATTAGAGAAAATAAGGAAATTTGACTCAATAAGAAATTGATATAACTTGTTATTCAGGACACATCGTTCATGACTCAATGGTGGACTTGTAGTAATAAACTTTTAATGGTATGGACTTTACAAATGGAAGTAGTGGAAGGTGTTTCAATAATGGTAAGTCAAGATTGCCTTAAGGTGCCGGTACTAATTAATATACCATGAACACATCATTTATAAACGCCAACTATGAAAGAAATGTGCAATAGAATGATTTCTTACCAATTTTGACTAAGAGCAGAAAACTGTGTCAGCAGTCTCTCGAGACGTTGATTGTAAATTGATGGTGTTACCCTAATTACGAGTAAGATAACGATACCTTCATTTTGTAAAAAAAAATCTCTCATACATAACCTTTGGCGTTTATGTGTAGCACTAATATTGAGTGTACAACTAGGATAATTAAGTAAAGAAATTAGACTGGCTAAAAAGTTTATTTTTAAATTTGGAATTACTCTCTCATTTAAATATAGACCTATAAGAATAAATAAAATGGACTTTTGTTAAGACTATTTTCGGTAAATTCTTAGACTTTTGGTCGATTTTGTTTCATGGATTGAATTCATCTTACGTAGTATCCGGAGACTGGAGGGCTGTAAAATTTTATTCTTGTTATAATGTGTTATGTTTTTCAAAGTTTCATCTGCAAGGAATAAAATGAAGACCGACAAAGTTTGTTATGCGTAATTATTTCATTTTATTACATTGAACAAGTATGTTATTTCAATAAAATTTTTCAAGGTTACTCTGTCAAACTACATTTAAATCGGGACAGTGATAATGATAAATCTTCGTGTGCGATTTAGCAGTCCGTGTCAAGGAATCGTAATGAAAGCTATGTTAATTGTATGCACGTTGCAAAGCGAGGCTGAGAAGAGGAAGGAGAAAAATTCATCTTCACAGGAAATACTCAGAAAGCAGATAAGGATTCAGTTTCACCCTCTAGGGAATCTCCAGAGACAAAGTTTTCTCTAACGGCTACGTTAAGTTGCGCATGAGAGCGACCACTAGTAATCTAAATTCAGTTATTGTGTAGGTTCACATGGCAAAGAGCTAGAAGGTGAAGTCAAGCCTTAAGGTAATCCTGCTAAAGAAATTATCAATTCAATGTATAACAGAAACTTCAACATAAGCTTCACAGAGGTGGCATACAGGCAGTACAAGTCACACACGGATCAACTGACAACAGAGTGGTACTTTCTCTTAAGACTAATTTTAGAACATTTCATCACATATTGACAAAGTAATGGTCTTAGAAAATCAATTTGTTATTTTACTGACGCAAAGAGCCTTACTCGGTATAGTCAATGTTATGACAGAGCAGCGGTGAAGACAACCATTTACTTGTGTATCCAGTCACAACGAAGCACATCCTAAGTTTGTTGTCTTTTATGAAGTTTATTTTTACAAAATTAAGCAACCTTCGGTTCTATATTACAAGTTGAACGGATGTAATGAACGGCTATTTTTGAAATTAAAAACGGAAATGTTGTTTTAAATATACATGAAAAGCAATTATGGGTGACTGAATGTTTCTCCTTTCTTGTTGATCGAAGTATTCATATTAAAATCAAAGTGACGTATTTCATGCGAATAGATCAATAAGTGCACAAAAGAGATGAAATCAATAGTTTGTGAACAACTGTAACAATCATGAATCCAGAGAGGGGTTTTGATGTATATGAAGGGGCGTCAAACAAACTTCGATCCATGCCAGTGTAATAGATACATTTACAAATTATCCATTGTTGCTATTTTATGGTTAATCTTAATTTTATCATGAATTTTAAACTGTGCTAAACATGCATGACGTGTTTGGTTGTTTGGAAAAAGTGAGTAGGCTAAATCTGAATTGACAGTGAGAACTTTGCTATTAATCGTCGTCGGAAATTTGCTTCCTGTGTTGGGAATTGTTCCATAATTAGGTCAATATGACCTGATTTTAAGCAGTTTTTTTACAAGTTACAGATTTTGCCAAAATGTGTGTGCATGACTTCTTAAGAAGCATAAGAATCACTTGGAACTTGAATTATAAACAACTAAAAGTTGATTCGAACGTGTAATATAGTCCAAGTTTGTTTGTAAATAAACGGTCCTGTTTTACTATGACATAAAACTCTCAGTGTGTAGGAAAATATTGGATCTATCTTAACAAATACAGACACAGACTGGAATTGGAAAACTCGAACAAGTTAAAGTTTGTCCGGGCATCGCGGACACATTTAGAATTTTGGGTGATAAGTTGTTCAACTTATTCCATAAATGCGTAGCTGTGACGTCATATATATCATAGGAATAAAACACTTGAGCGGTTGTTACGTGTTTGTTCAGCTGTTTTTTATTTTACTCTGGCCTCGATGACAGTATAATGATGATAAAATCGATAACAGTAATAAAGGACTTCATTGTGAAATCGTTACTACTGATGAGGTCATTTCTGTCATAAAAACTCATTTTCAGTTATTTGGCCGCTGGCTGTAGCTACACTATCGAACAATTACTGTTTTTATTATGTGCAATTCTAAATTTAGTTTAAATTGGTGCTTGTGTACGTTGCACCTCTTCGTCTGTTGCCTTGGCCTATTTGCTTTTACTTCTAACAATTTCAAGAAACGAGACCACAGCGTGATTGTACTATTTTATCATGTAATAATGATTTTTATGAGGCGTAAGCACACCTCTTGATTATGGCTTAAGATTCAGGTAAGGAAAAACAGCTATATATTCCCACACGTTCCATGAGTTATTGAGTATGTATTAAAATACGCTATGCATACTCCATCTGTCAATCGACCACTACGAATGACCTCGAAATCATGATCAATGAGATGGGTCCGATGAGGTTTTCCTAGTAGTTCATTGAGTTACTTTCTCCGGTTTTAATTGTTGAGTGTAAAATAAGTCTACAAAGGTCTTTATTACTTTTAAGAGAACGGAACAAGCAAAGGAGAAATTAATGAGGCAGCAGTAATGTAAATTTACTACAGTCTAAACAGGAGATACTTCCACCGATGAAAGCCTGCGTTTGAATATGGAATCGGTTGATTTCAGTCAATTATGTGTCCTTTTTGCAGTTTACAATATGTCATTTTTAAAATGGCTTACAATAACAAGTAATGGAAAATAGCCCCATTAGAAGTTTACCATGTGTTATTATGCTGCCTAATCGATGCAGTGTTACATTAAGTAATGTAATGTACAAACAATTAGTACTTATTTAAAAAAACTTTGCAATCCCCAGCTTGTTATTGTCTTGTTAAATGATCTGCTTGAGACCTATAGTTCTCAAAAGAATGTTTTTAACGTGTTTCTTGAACGCTTTCCTGGTAGGTGGACTTGCAGTTTTAATGTATACACAACAACATTACTACGATACATGGCTTCCAAGTGTGACTGTAGTCTACCTTTTGTCACCTTGCATATGTAAGTGTGTAGCTTTATCATCATGTAATGTTTAAAGTTTTCCTAATTTATCTCCATGGTAATACACATAAGCTTACAATGCATTATGTAATAAAAAAATTACTCTCTAAAAGAATTAGTACAAACATCATTAATCAGTCATATGGGGCAAAATGTTGACTTCTTTAATGATGTTTCATATGACTATTTGAAGTGGGCTTGACTATTTTAAGCGTGTATAGTTAAGCAGTTACGTTATGACAAGCAGGTGGTTGTAGTTATAAAAGCTATTCTGTAATTATCCCTTCATGATAGTGGCGTAGGATTCCATGAGCGATCTTATAGCTGAATGTTTATGCACTTAATGTTGCTCATCCTTTTGTGATGGAAAAGGATAAATGTTTTAAGTTCTATGAGAGAAGCTTTACGTTTGATTTTTGGATGCAAAAACTCCGACAGTTGTTTTCGGACAATTATGATGATATGACAATTCCTTTTCTATTTTCCCATGATTTCAGTACTTCAAATCCACTTGCTATCATCCTCCAACACGGGAAGTCAAAATTTGACAAGGTTTGACAGGTTTGCCCCTAACTTATGCAATCACTCACAAACTAAAATTAGTCTGTTCAAGTACCGTTGAACAAATAATCATGAAGTTTACATTTGTCCGATGAAACGTAACTACACAGCCTTTCCGGAAAGTTTTATGCACGATTAAATTAGCTTATATCTTGCCCTTGTTACACATTCAACAGAAACCGGACTTATGATATATTTGTTGACATGCCTTAGAGTTTGTTAACGATTTCATACATTAATGCAGAGGTAAGGTTTATGTGTATTGAAAAAACCAGAAAAGCAACAACATACATGACGAAGAGTACTCCACATTCAGCTTTGCAAGTTCTTCCATAGTCGAAAACGAGGAGAAATACAAGTTAGTCAAATTACAACAAGGACTAAATTCATTAAGCTGTTAAAGTTGTTTCCACTTTTAATTCTGTTTTTATTTAGAGTAGCTTCAGATTTTACTTAAAACTTGGAATCTATTAAGAGTGCATCAATCCAAAAAAAAGGTTCACTACTCGACCCCCAAAATAAAATAAAACACTTGCATAAATTACAAAATAATAAAACTTTAGCTTCTTGTCAAGAACAGACAGAAGTGAGATAAACCTCTTAAATCGAATCTTGTATATATCTTTGTTTAGCTTAGTAGTGTTAAGTTTCACGGAAATATGCTTTTCCACTTTTCACTAAACTTAACCTGTTTAAAAACTAAAACTAGAAGCATTTCGATTGGGAGCGTTGTGATTATAGACACTCTTCACAGAACTTTCTAGTTCCCGAAGAACAAAACACTTGTTAAATTTTAATTCACTTCATTTTGTTCCTCCACTTTAGCTATGAATACAAACTCTGATAAGATATTTACAAAATTTCAAATAGAAGTGAGAGCAAATGCAAATATTACACAAAGGGCTTGTCCAAAGGATACACTTTGGTCACTTTGGTCAAATTGACCAATGACTGGATCAACTATGCACCGAACCAAATTGGTTAAATAGAATGACTAAACTATGGTTAAATTTGACCACTTCTTGGTCAGATTTAACATAGAGTGGTCAAATTTGACCATAGTTTAGTAAAACTATTTGACCAATATTGGTTCGGTGCATAGTTGACCCAGTCATTGGTCAATTTGACCAAAGTGTTTTTAGAGTGTACTTCTTGAATTAAATGGACAACGTGCAATTAAGCAAAAAAATGTTCAATGACGAAAATAAACAGATACAGTGCATTATCTCAACAGTCCCAGAATGCAGACTTGTTATCTAAATTTTTAGCATTTATGTACATTTCTAATTGCAGAATAAACGTTTTTAAACAACATTTTAAAAAAATCTGTCAAATAGAGCCAAATTGTGCAATCACAACCTGAGAAATCATATTAGCAGACTTAAATGCACTGCTAAGGGTTGGCATTGAATCTTTTCAGGAAGCTAAACAAGCAGTATTTTATCTTCGAAAGTGCCAAGTCCACAAAACGTTTTACTACAACTACAGATACCATGAAATATGTATGTGATATACGTATGGATGTATGTTATGAAGTCAAATTAATGTATTATAAGTACACTTAAATGAATTTCGTAATCATCACCGGAAAATCCATTTGAAAAAAATGGTGACTGTACTTTAAGTTATGGTTCACACTTTGAAATATTTTGTTTTCCCTTGCATTTAGTCCTTTGCTATTAATAAATTTGTTAGTAATCTCAGTAAAAAATGGTAGTGTATTAGAATCTGTATATGATTGATCTAAGAAACCAATTTATGATTGGCATAGTACAATACACTCTAAGGCGCCAATATAATACTTCTCTAATAACATAATGCCCTCAAGCAATTCGTTGATTACATTAAAAGCCCTGACAATGATAACAACACGTTGTTTTTTACGTTATGTATGTGCTTTCTCTAAAAATGCATTCATTGAAACCCAGACGATTAAGGAGAAAATTTTTCACAAGGGTGAAGAATTCTTCACTCATCTAAAGTAAAAACTTTTCATAAGTACGAAGAAGTACAACTAATAATTGTAGTAATGGACAATTTGACTGCTTGAACGTCTTGATGTTTTATAGAAGGTCAACAAACTAAATCACCTCTACACTTACAGAGGTTCATTGCCTCTATGACTCAAATGAATTTCATTCTGTTTATAAAATATACGTGACCATACATATCATATATATATATATATACATATTCCTGACAGTGTAAACCATATAATATATATATCATAAATAGAAGATGGTGAAACATATCTAAATTTTCGGACCACACAGTGCACTTTCGCAGTTTCAACGTGAAGCAACTGAACAACAAATGGACTTAACAACACGAAATAAAGTTTATACTGTGTTTTTGTGTTCTTTAGCTCATTTTTTGTTCAGTTGTTTTACGTCGAAACTGAGGAAGGACCCTGTGTGGTCCGAAAATTTAAGATATGTTTCACCATCATCTTCTTATGATATATATATATATATATATATGTTTTATGTGGTTTACACTGCCACGAATATATATATATATATATACACACACATAACTTTACCATGTAACTTTTCTTCAATATAGACCAAATGAAGATTAATCCATTCAATGAAGAAAATAGAAAATTTATATGAACCTGAACACATGTTGCAATTCTCTCCAAAAGGGTCTGTTTCAATGTCCCTTAAAGATTTTTCACACGTTCAGTACTAAATCTTTCATCACTTGTAAGACCTTGTATATATTACGTCACTTAGGTCTGTAGGTATACGGGAATTATATCGTATATTTCCGGTCCGCCTGCGCGATAAACGTGATAGATTAGCCATTTCTTAGCGTTTATCAACAGTTGACATTAATACAATATAAATATCCACAAAACCATAAAATACAAAATAACATATGTCGAAAGGAATGTATTAGGTATAAATCAGCGTTCGTTGTTGTTATGTATGTGCGGTGTATATGTTCCCACCACGCAAGGATAAACACTGAAGGTCGTGGGAGCTATGTTTTTCATTAATTAACTGTTTGCACTATGTAGCATTGCAGTGTCTTCTTACTCCCTGTACCAATAGAGGGGCTCTTAAGAGCTCGATAAGCACCTCTATGATTGTATTTAAATACAACGATGAAAATGTGCGTAACTTATCGCCAAAATACGTATTAGTCACTCTCGAGGGTGCCATTTTTGTAGATACATATATTACACAATGCGAGACGTGCCCTTTTAACACTTATGTTATGATGCAACGAGAAATCAGATATAATCCTCATCAATATATTTCAGTTTCAAATTCTTATTTATACTCAATCTTTGCATGAGAAAACGTTGCTGTTGATAATCATAAAGTAGGTAATTGGATAGTAGAAAGCGCACCTTGCCCATCTATTTTGTAGGCACATCACTGGACTCAACATTTGGTTTGTCAATTGTATCGTATCTCATTAAAGTGGTTAAGGATCGAAAGTCATGACATCCTCGTCCACCTACAATGAAACGAACCGTAATGATTATTCTTCAAAGGGTTCACACTGGACAGATGACGCTGATGACATGAAATCTATGACTAAATGCATAGTTCTCAATCATTATATCAACCTGGGGCCATCACCGGCATTCTCTTCGTTATTTTTCATCTTACACCAAGTCACTGTGTCATTACAATTGAACAATTAGGTATATCCAGCCACGCTTTAAGTCACTCTTCACCCGGTTCCTCTTTGATGGTAAAGTCCTCAGGAGTCTTCTCCCTGACACGGTCACCAAGTCCACGCCAGAGAGGTAGGTCGACAACTCCTCCACTGAGTCCATGCCAAGTTACCCGTCGCTGTTTTTGTTGATTTCGTACCGTTAATGTTTCATCACGCTCCCTTATGTCCTCTAAAGGGGTCTCTGTAGGGTAAGTATAGATCATCTCCTCCGAGTTGCATCTTGTCATTTTCCACCCACCGGGACTCTTGGGTGTGTCTGGCACATTTACTATTTCTTCTTCCTCTGTGTTGACCCTACTATACCTTCTGGTATCTTCTTGAACAGTCATAGTCGATGTGCATCTAGAAAGATCTAATGACCGCTGTTCTATAAGCTTGACGTTTTCTCTTTGTTTACGAACCCGTCTCTCTTGTAAGCAGTTAGAAATGCATAGATAGAACTCCTTGCAGCAAAACAGAATAGCAAGTAAAAAGATGAGTCCAACTCCGGCAATAACTATGTAGTCTGCCTTTCCAATGGCATCTGAAATGCTGCGAATAAAATGTAGAATCGGGATAAAAATGCAAAAGGAAGAGAATGGTACTATGAAGTAAAATGGTGATGATATTGGGTAACGATTTTTCAGCAATATTAGCATTCTTGCCAGACAGTTTTGAGCCTTGTATAGCTAAAAACTATTCAGCTTTTTCGTCTGTACATATTGGAGCGGTACTATGTTTCTAGAAAATTCTTCCACACTTAATTGGACAGATTAACTGAAGTTTTTCCTGTTGGCAAGAACTTGATTAACCTTTACCTAGATTGTCTCTTAATTGTACATAATTATGAGATCGTTCAATCCTCTCTCACAGTATACCATTTACATAAGATGAGATGTTTACCAAAGCTAGAGAGTCTTGTTATGTCATGAATATTCTAATCTTGCTTAAACTTGCTAACCTATAAACTGTCCGTATCGTCAATATAGATTAAATAAAATCTCTCTCGTTGTTAAGTTCATCTTACCTCTTGGCCTACATTGAGACGGCAAATAAGGTAATCAATTTGTTTCGTACAATATCAGTCAACACTTTCAAAGATGGATACAAATCAATTCGTTAATGTTTGACTATCGTGGTATTTCCTCCCCCGCTAAATGGTCACCATCGTACTGCATTATGTCGGTTACTCTATCGATTACCAAGATAAATCCAGGCAGATAAGTCAAATTATATGAACATGAAACATTCTCTCCAGAGTTTACCAAGACAAGACTGAGTAATCCTATTTGACAAGGAAGTTATATTAAATGTCACTGAATCATTAGTGAAAGCTTTGATGGTGATTTTTCGATTCGATGGACAAAGTTTGTAAGAGTATCCTAGGACCTATTCCTTTCGTGATATATTATTTTTGAACAGAGTGTTCTGGTTTGGTGTGACAACATTAAGAGCTAGAGAGGTGTACTCTTGTCAAAAAATGATTTTTCCATCGATGGCGCCAAAACAATTACTAAAACAAACATTTGGAGCATTCGTTTAGGTTACGATGCTTGGAAAATACGAGAATAAAATTGTTCGAGGTCGAATGAAAGAAGTTAAATAAAGACACAATTCATTGTTTATACTCTAAATGAGCCGTTCGATGTTGAAAAAACCGCAAAAAGAAGTTTTCATCCCTCCTAATAAATTGGAAACAAAAAGCTTAGCAAAGTATTCTTCATTTGAAACGAAGGGGCATGAAACTGTGTAACTATGAGCGATGGATAATTTGTTGTTGTTGTATAGTATGATCTTTCACATATTGAAATATATAATTGAATATATTGAATATTTATTTAATTAAATGATACCGACTCAAATGAGTGGTAACTTTTAAAATTTGACTACCATGAATAATTCCTCCAAATCACGTGGCAAGTGTATGTTAAAACTGTACAATGTAACTGCCTGTTTTAACTGTGCCATACAATTATTGGGTTATGAGAGATCGTGAAAGATAATTGTAAACACACGGAGAGCAGATTTGACAAATTTAGACTTATCAAAGAGAGATTAAACCGACCATTATTTCCCTTTAAAGTATGTCGAAAGCATTCCTTTGCTAAGCAAGGGGTACCCCTTGTGGCATGGGCGGGGATCCCGGGAAGACAGGGGGACACCCCCCCAATATTTCAGAAATTGCCCATTGACTTTGATTTTTCACACAGCAAATTATTTGAAAATGGGATCATGACCCCCCGTCCCATATTGAGAACAAACCGCCGCCCAGACTAGCGGCAACCCACTCAGGCTGGTCAAGGGGTCACAATAAAATTAGTATTTCCTTAATACATCTTAGATTATCTCCCCTCTCCCTGAAAATATCTCACCCGACTAGATGCTACCGCACCCCTTCAACACCTTGTCTGTTTACACAGACATGAGCATGACCCTTCCTTTTGAAGCAACAAGACCATATGTTACCGGAAAAAATTGAGCATTGTTTTTGAATAACCAGTTTAAAAAAGTTCATAACTGAGAAATGTCGATTTCTAAATCGTGAAAATAAAATGCACATTATACGAGCCTTAGAAGACTACACACGGAAATAATGTCATGATACAGGTCCATATACGTACTAAAAGTAGGATATTCGAAATTGCTGTAGTCAACAGTATCTACAACTATTAATATACGTTCGGTTGTACAGTAAAATAATGTTTTAACTGTAAAACTGGAAGCAAATATTTTACCCATTCTCTTCATTTTCTTGAAAGTTGGTGTCCCGTACTTGGCTGATGTGTTCAGACCATCTCATTTGATCAGATCTTCGAACGTCCATGTTAAACTACGTACATCCATTACAAACAAAAATGGTTGCAATGCGTTGCACTGTGTTCTAAAACCGTAGATGTGAAATATCAAAGGCATTAGAGGTGTTATTGTATCGATTTACCTAGTAAGCAGTACAGTACCACCATTGAGTTCAGGGCACAGATAACAAGCAGAGATGCTAAAGAAAGGTACAATGGAATACAATCAAAGCCATATTTCAGACACGCCGTTTCAATGCACTTTCGGGGTTTTTTTTTTTTTCAAAACACAACGTGTACCTTAACATTGTGCGGATTTTTCAGCATGCGATCATGTACTTGAAACATGTTCTCCCCCAAGAATACTAAGGTGACCTTTTATGATGACAAGACACAGTTTTACAATTAGTGAATAATTATAAAAGCTACTGGAGCCTACAAGAGTCCTTGTCAGTCGTAAAGTCAAATTATTATCTTTGCAAGGTCGTCCATAAGAAGGTGTTTAAGACAAAAAGTGTGCTATGTTGTACTTTTTTGTTTACATTTAAAGGTACGGTAACATAGCCTTATACTTGCAAAACAAACATGTACAAGTAAGGCCTGCCGAAATCATGAAAAGTCTATTTAGGACATTTTACTGCTAACTCCGGTTCAATTATGGAGGAAATTCCAGTTATGTACACCCTAGGTTCATAGTTGCGCGTGAAAATATTTTACTGAACAGAGATTCAAAAAGGTCTAAACGAAACCACTAATTTCTATGACGTCACTCAAACAGTTACACGTAGGTATGGCTGCAATGGTTTGTATATTAAATCAAATGTACTCTATTGAAACAAAATAAATTTTATTTCCGTTTACTCTCGGAGTGTTGATGGAGCCAGAATAGAAATTGAAAAATTTCTGCCGGAAATAAGTCACAAAACGTTGTTTATTGTCTAATTCGTAATTTCAGCGGCAAGCGGCCTCAAGCGAAACTCCAGGTCGATGCTTGTTTGCGAAACTTTAAGATGTTCTGACATTGCTCTGCGACGTGTTTTCTTGTCCACTAGCCAATCAGAATTTCGGACTTAATGTGTCTCAATGAAAAACACGACACGTCTAATCGATTCTTTCGGACTCTACAACAATTTGTGTATTTCATAGTAGTAGAGATGAAGATCTGGTTTTAGATATGATCAGTAAAACTAGGTTTATGAAGACGATTTTATCCAACCATTGGGCATAAAAGATCATTCCTCGATGTTTGGAATTGAAACAAAGGTTAACAAATATCACTCGACCGTAATGGATAAGCAGCGGGTATTAATATATTCCTTATTTTAAATAGTGGTCTTCGCTGTTTCCATGAAATAAATAATGAGCTGTGTTGATCATATAAATATTTATTATGAACTGTTCGTAATTTTTGCCATAGATACTACATCTGTTGCGAGCACATTCATAGATGATACAAACCTAAGAGAGGTATTTTGTAACTCGTCAGAAGTTCAAAGCCTGAGAGGGCAAAAGTGAACTGATAAGGTCTATATGGCTGCCAAAGATTTATTTCATCAGTGTAATGTAAGTGAGCTTTAATGCATAGTGGAACTAAAACTTACAACATGGGGTCTATTCCCTTAGGAGTGCACATTGCGTTCATTGTAACATCGCTATCTTGGGTTACAGTACCGTAAAGGTTCTGATGTTTTAATTTTTTCTTGCCGAAGGCATAGGGAATCTGTGTAATCACGCTGGCTTGTGTATGTGTGTGTTTCAGAAGCTTAGCTTGTAAATAGTTTATCTCAAGATAGGAATGCTGGATGGTTTTCATAATTGGCAAATAGATTAGCAATGTTAAGAGAAAAAATTATATTGTTCGTGGTGGGGTAGGATGTCATTTAGATCACCATTATCTAATACGAAATCATTGTAAACGTAATATCTCAAGTTATCAAAGGTTAATTAATATAAAGATTTTTCATTTTGAGAAAAAAGGGCTTTTTTTTAGTGGAGGTCAATGTCATCTGATGTCTCTAGAGGTAAAACTGAGCAAACATTTTGAACTGCTTATAAACATGCTATCTCAAGAAAGGTAGCATTTAGGGATTTCATACCTGATACATTTATTATATTGAGTAAAAGAATCTTGTTTTTGGTGATGATCGGAGGTCATATGGGGTCACCAGATGTCAAACGGTGAAAACCGCGTGTAAACGTGATACCTCATGGTAGATAAATTTATGAACCTACTGTCATTGTGCTTGGTGCGCAGCATAAGCAATGGAGTTGGGAAAACAAGCCAGTGGGCCACAACTGGAAAAAGGGCGTGTCCGGCCCGACTTAAACCAACTGGTAACAAACTGAGCCGTAAAACTTCATCTAACTAACTAACTAATTGATGAAACTCATAGCTATAGCATGTGAATGTTCCACATTGACTTCAAGAGGCCCGTGTATTTGGTAAAGGTAAATGTCGTTTGCTGTCACAAAAATCATATTCTGAAAACCGCGTAAACACGATACTTCAAGATGAAGTAACCTTGACGGATTTCATACTTAGCAAGTTAGCATGTAGAATGGCCACATTAAATTCAAAAGTTCTATTGTTTTTGGTGGAGTTCAAAGGTCATTTGAGGTCACCAGAGGTCAAAGTGTTTAAATCATAAAAGCATACCATGTCTCATCCACTTTACATAGTACTCAGAGAGGTCTGGCACCACCCGGAATCTTCCAGTAGAATGCACTTTAAAAACACTTGGGTCACTCTTGAGGGAACTGAACCAACATTTTAAGTCAAATTTCAACCCGGTCAAATGTAGCCTTATATGGGTCATCATTTGACTCAATAGTTTTAGTCGGTTCCCACCTGACCCGCTTTTGGGTCAAAATGACCCAAGCGTTTCTACAGTGTGGAAGAACTTGACATGTGCTATTTCTATTGGCAAGGAACAATGGCTCTGCCAAAATTCCCATGTGGACCCGACTGGGCCCCTGCTGGACCACATGTTGGGCGTCAGCTGGGGCAAATATGTGTTTGTCAGGTGTTCTTAGGTGGGCCCCAACTGGGCTAGCACAGCTGGGCTGAAGTCGGGCCCACGGGCCCAAACTGGGCTAGCCTAGCTAAGGTGGAGGCGGGTCCCACTCGGGGCCAACTGAGCTAGCCCATTAGGGCAAAATACAGGCCGCAGTTGGGTTAAGGCTTAAAATGGACTTGTCTAGGTGGGCTACAGGTGGGCTCAGACTTGGCTAGGAAACGGACCTACGCCATTTTTTTAAATGAGAAGTGTACGGGCAGGAGAACAAAATACTGGTACGAACTGGCAAACATAATTATTGCTTCTACAAAGCAAAGATTATGATTTGACCAAAGCCACTTGTTTATAAACCGCTTCGTTTCATTTTTTATGGAATTATTGTGTACTACTCATTATGACCATAACTTCAAAATTGCACAAAATTCGAAAAAAATAGGCTAAGCAATTACAGACTATATTTTAGCTATTAAACGCAATCTTACATAAAATAAGAATTAAATATGTTTACCAAGTGTGGGCAAAAGAGTGTTTAGAAAATGTTTAATTCCTAAACACTACTTTGCCAGTCTGGTATCTATAGTGGTATTACTCCTTAGTTTCAGCACAAATTGTATTAAAGTTTAAGTTGCACCAAGAAGTCCAAGTATTCGACCTATTTACAATATTCTCTTTTTATAGGACAGAAACTCGTTCAACGTTCGGAGCTACGATTCTCGTCCGTAAGCAGTGTGAATTTATGGCTTTAATAAATTTTGTCAAAATAACGAATACGAAAACTCGAGAAAGGCAGAGAAATTAAATGATTTCCCATGGTGTGACATTGTTAAACAAATTTACAACTACATGAAATTTAATCCAACAATTTCTTTTCTTTAAAAGTAGCATCGCCGGGTTTTACCATTAATATTCCTGCACCGCAGAAAGGTTTTCCTCACACAGCGTGCTTGCAACGCTTTGAGCAATCATCATACACTCACCCACAATAACACTCTCCCATAGCCACCCACCAGCGCGCCTACCCACCTCAATCCCGACAAACTGCGTTTAGCCCATAGAAACCGGTTTCTCACTGTACGGATTATTAAAACAAGCTTAAAGTGTACCTAAAGCCTACAATTGTCACAACATTATTACAAACACTGGAATGTGAACCTTTTGATTCCCCTCGTATCTTCACAAGACATTTTTCTGAGGTACAAAATGCTTCAGTCTATAAACTCAAATTACTCAATTTAAAATGGTGGACTGCGCAAAATTTTGTGATTTCACACTTCTTTTACATGTACTTTGATTACTGCCTTTGTTTTTTAATTGTTATAAAGCCACTCTGCCTTGTTCAAAATGTGACTGGTGTCTTGGTACAAAGGAACTTGAGTACACATGCACTGACGTCATGCGACGTCATTTTGGAGGCAAACAATGGAGCACACTGTACGCACGACTTAAATTTCGCACGCACGTGTAGTAAGATTTTCGAGCGTATCCGACCGGTGCACCAAGTCATGCTGTCTACAAGTTGCAATGATACGTGCTTGCCTCCATTGGAGGGCGCAGTTTCTGTTTTATGACGTCATATGCATAACGTCTAGACCAGCTCTCTCCTCACGAACTGACAGGCAAAAAGATAGGCACTTCACGAGATTATGTACACATTTTTTCAAAAGGAAGCAAAAGCAAAAGCTCTGAAGATGGGAATTATTTCAATGAATGTCATTTTCCAACCTTATAATATATTCGTAAAATTGTCAACGTAAGATACACTTTAAATCAATAACCATATTCCGTTCATGAAATAAAATAATACATACATTCTGCAAAAACCATGACCAGGGAAGTAAAAGTATTACCTCACTGCAACGATTTTTTCTCAACGAACTGAAATATAAACTGAATCATACAACATTAATGTGTCAGCCGGTCACATGTTAAGGCTCACAGTAGGCAAGAGGAGGACAGCATTTCAACTTAACTAGCTTTAAAGCGTAGTTTACCGAAAGATTTGTTACCATGTGAGCTAATACCTAGGGGTCAAATAAGATTCATTGTTATCTTACGATTAACGTTGTCAAAGAAAATTGACTGATGAAAACATGAAGGTCCTACCAGAGAATGTAATGGATTTGAAAGTCAAAAGCACCCATAGTGCTATCTAATATAAGAAGAGTTTCTTGAAGCAGACACAAAGTTGCTCCCATCATAAAATGGCACTGTCACCTTTCCCATATCTGGTGAACTGAATCTTTGGAGACCCTAGGGTAAAACGGATACCACCCACCTAAGGATATTTGTCGATTCCATGTACTTGTCTACAACAAGTCGGTAAAACAACCTACTGCTTGCAAGGCCTTCCGAAAATCATTGATAGATAAAAATCAAAGGAAAATACCCAATATTCACTAAATTAAATTTGTTATTGAAGTACTCTATAGTCATATCAGGTCGACTTTATTAGTTAAGGACATATTTCGACTTGTTGAAGAGACCCGATTTTGCCTCATTTTTGACATAAAGCATTCCTAAAGAATAATTCAACGACAGCTATAAGTATTTTGAGCCATTCTCAGGTTTCAAAGAAGTTTAACATTCCCACAAGATTGCTTTTGGGTAATCAATGCCTCTTTTTAGCTATATTTCACGAAATTTACCATAAATTGTAAAAATGTTGAGTAAAAGACTTTGAGGAAATACAAGCCAGATCTCCTAATAGACATCGCATATGTTTCGGATACGGTGTGCATTATTGTGTATTGTAAGTTCAATTCAAATGGAGACACATGTCAAAATAGACTTTATGTTAGAAGGAAATATTCAGCGTTTTCAGATAAAGCTTAAACAGGTGTGGAATATCATTTTTTGTGGAATTATGACTTTAAAAGTTTTCTTTTTCGTAGGAAGATTCAATTATTATTCCATATATTTTTAGTTTGTTTCCACAAAAACAGGACGTCATGGAGAATACTTCCAGGGCAATGGAAATGGTTTGCAACTGGTATTTCAGATTAAGGTCGGGGTGATGGATGAATAAATGCTTTCTAAATCTTAGGAAGACCCACAAGGAAGAACTCATCAGAATTATAACTTCGTGGAACTGGTTAACTGTAATAGGGGGATGTAAATATCTTTGGTAAATAGACTATGTAGATACAATTTTATTTTAATCCGAAAATACAACTTTAGAATAAAGGCAAAGTCAAATAATGGTTTGTATGATATCTCGAACTTGTCCACGATCAGTAAATCTTTTTGGACAGAATTGTCTTGAATCCAGTAAAACAGGGGATTTTCCCTTTCGAGACATCGATAAGACCATAACGTTCCTGCAAAAATATAGTTTGTCATCCATAAAAATGGATGGATAGTTTGTGGAACGTTTTCTTTTGATTTACTTTCGAACCAAACCTCAAGTGCCCTGTACATATTATGCTGTACTTCTAAGTTGACAATAGATGTTAGAGAAATGCAAGGATATCCCTGCTCAAACCAATAAATTTAATAAGCACGACGTCGAAGCCCAAAATTTGAAAGTCAAGTGGTGTAAATCAGTCAAAAGTAAGGGCAAAAACCTTATTTATGTCGGAGTACAATTAATGCAAATTGTGATTGTTTTATGGCTGTCAGATATACAACTTCTAATGTTCACTCCATGATTCCTTTACAAAACGGGTAAGGGCATTTGAAAACGAAAAATCTATTTCCAAAAAATTAAAAAAACGCACCAATATTGCGGACTAAACAGATTTCCAGAGGACAACAAAAACTTCAAAAATATATAGTCCAAAGCGTGTAAGGCAAATGACAGTTGTTGGAAAACAAACTGAATGATACTATCTACTTTTTTCAGAGTCCCCTCAACTTTCTGGCGAAGAGCTAAGGGGCGAAACCAGGGCCGTCGCAACCGGGGTTGTGGGGTGTTTCAGCCCCCGAAGTTCGTCAGAGCGACGGTAGTCGGAAAATCTGAAATAGCCTGTTGGAATTTCTGATTCCTCAATCTAGCATAGTTTTCCGACTGAGCCTATGTCAGCTTTGTATTTATTTTCCAACTAGATCAAGTGAGAATAATACCAAACATTATTTTTTCACGTAAGAGCGAATTAAAACTGTCCTTTGTTTGACATCGTAGTTAATGAAAAATTTCGGCGCGCTTCGCGAGCATGCGTCACGATTTGCGCTTCATCTCATTACCATTATTAAGGGAATTATACATGGAACTATTCCGATCACAACACTGTCCGAAAAACAGAGATACATCTCCAAACATCTGTAGGACCTCACATCAATATGGCATCTTTCAAGCTAATTTGTAGCATACTGTGGAAGGTTGAAAGTACGTATTTGACGCCATACATTTTTCAAAAAAAAAAAAAAGCCGAGCGCTTCGCGCGCAGCCATCATCGGTATAGATGGTGATTGTTAATACACTTACGACCAAAAAGCATTCTGAGATGCTCTTTTTAGTCCTTCATTCCTTTTGCTATATCTATCAGACTGGGAGCCATTCGTCTGGAGTTTTTGTTCAAAATTAGTAAAAATCCGATAGACGTAAAGTGCTTGGCGTCATACTATATATTATCATTTAGATGACAAGTAAGACGAATTATGTCTTTGTCCAAGTTTATATAATTGATTCAGAGCTTCCAGGTATGTGCCAGCCTTAGATACCCTTTTATAGTGCACAATGAAGGAAATGAAAATCTTCGTAATAGTCCAAGAATGTTTCTATTGACTCCACGCAGGTATTTTTGCGAAATAAAATTTGTTCAAATAAAGACACTAAAGAAGCCATAAAAAGGGGGTCTTCAGGGGGTTTGTTGACAACGTATTTTTCTCTAAGACAACTTACTCTCTCCTTTCACCTGAACCAGAAATTAGACTTCCCTATTTATTATCGACATTTCCCAGCCAAATATGAGCAGCCTAAAAAAAATATCCCAAACATAGCACAATTTTGCATCTAGGCAACCTTAAATTAATAAAAAATTTACGTCGTGACAAAGGAAGGATCCGTACTGCTGCTGAATTCGCTTAATTATGAACATTTTCCAGCCATATATGTGCCAGCGGCGGCGGATCCGGGAGGTTTGGGGGCCCAGCCCCCAATGAAAAAGTCAGGGGGATAAAGGTATGTTCAGCCGACCCCCTAATATTTGCCAAGTGCAGACATGATATCCATATTTCAACGCTGGGTACATGCAGCTTAGAACACTCGGGAAGTGCCGTCTCCGGCCATATGAGGGGTTTGTAAAGCCCAAAATTTTCTTGTACGCTTCGCGCCAACTGATAGTGGCGCTTAGCTTAGAAACATATTTAAACATTTCTCCTAGAATGTTTTGTTTTTTCATTAATTGAGAAATTGCAGACATGAGATCCATATTTCAAGGCTAGGTACATGCAGCTTAAAACATTGGGGAATGGCCGTTTCCGGCCATCTGGAGTTGTAAAGCCAAAAATTAAATTTTCTCGTACACTCCGCGCCAACCGATGGTGGTGGATCTCCTCTTAGATAGTCTTCCTGGCATTCAGCCCCCCAATATTTTTTCCGTTCCACCACGCCTGATATGAGCAGCTCCAAAAAATTCCCAAAGATAGCACCATTTTGCATCTAAGCAACCTTACATTAACAAAAATTTTTAAAAGGGGAGGGCACACCCCTTCCCTTAGACCCCTCCCCCGGGACGGCATCCTTATGTAGTGGCAAAGGAAGGGTCCCAACTTATGTATACAAAAAACGCGGGGTGCGTAAAAAAGTGCACTATACACCCTGCCGCTCAGTTGAAAAAAAAAACATCAAGCCAGTCGGAATTTGGGACCTTCAACCCCCCCCCCCCAACATATGACCCTAGCTACGGCCCTGGTCGAAACCAAACATTTACGCTCAAAGGAGTTCTGCTCCCTGAAGGAGCTACTTCCCCGAAAGGACACAAATTTTACTGACCAACATCTCAACCCCCAGACCTCTACATCAAGGGTCTGTAAAGCGTGGTCCCGTTCTTAAACTTAAGTTAGCTGGTGTTTATTCCCCGGCGTAGAAAAATTAGTAAAGTGTTAGAAGTTATTTGCATCCACTAGAAATAAATTCTAGAGCATGAAATGTTATTCACCTTTATATCTTACATATTGGCTTCAAGTGTCATGACATTACCGTACCTATATCTGAAAGGATAACCAGTTAAGAACAATAAACTCCAGAATTCTCCCAAATTAGGTAAAATTATGTCTTTTCAGTATATAGGCTTGCTAGCCTAACGTAGCTGATTTACCAAGAACGAAAACCACTCGAGTGATGAACCACTTATAAGGAGTGGTTAACTACCAACTAGGACGTAGCTTGTCGGTAGCTATAATAATACATATATCGAACATGCATTTAATTTTATTACACTAGTCCGATAAACTTTGCAACGGTTTTCCAAAAATACATTTGCAAAAGAAAATGTACACATAAAATGGGTGGGATTGTGGGTAACATAAACAAAATGGCGGTGCCCATTTTTTCTCAGGATTGGGGAAAACTAGATTCTCCCAAAAGCAGGAAATCTCTCGCACTGATCAATCTTGTACTAGTTTTGAGCCTGGTATAAGCCTTTCATAAACTTCGTCCAACTACCGGATGCATCTTTCGTTTACAGAAAAATTTTACTTATTCAAGAGAATTCTGCGAACAAGTCTTATCGCCATTTTCCGATCATTCTGTCTTTGTACATTACTTTTGATCTTACCCCATGTTTGTTTATTCCCAAAATTTGAACTATTTTAGTATTTCACTATCATTCTGGAAGGTAAAGACTTTTCATTTACAAAACTGTAAAAAGTCAGGCACCCTGATCCCAATCTGACAAGAAATGTAAATGTAGAGTAGCCAAGATATAAACGTTTTAGAGATAAATGTAGAACATTGTAATATTACGGCCTTCAGTCTGTAAAATAAAAGCTTTTGACGATAGGAACGTCAGCATACATGAACTCCTCAAACTTGTTCTACATTTTTGCCTTGTTTGTCTCTTCGTGAGACTTAGTCAGGAATGATATAAAGTGTGTGGAATCCTCCTTCAAAACAGATTTTATGACAAAGGATTAGCTTCCCAACTTAGGTCGTAAAATTTTTAATTTACCATCTTCAAGTGTAAATAACTTTACGGAGACATGGGGAAGGTGGTGTTGAACCGATTATCGGTATTCACCTTCGGTATCGGTATTCCCAACATCGGTATTCCCAATTTTCATCCTATATCGGTATCCCCAAAATTAACCTTAAATGGAGATATTTCCTAACCGATATAAATCATCCTATACGTCATGCAAATGGGACACTGTTTGAGTATTTTTGAATGCAAGTTCCAATATTTTACCTCATCAAGATGAAACAACACTTCATTGTTGTGTCCCGTTGCTTAAGTTAAGTTACCGAATGCTTATTTCCTAAATATTGGCATCGGCCGATATTGAGAACTGAAATATCGGTATCGGCAATATCGGCTACTTGAAGTATCTGTAAAACACTAGTGGAAGGAAGGTTGTCTCCAGGGTCTTTGAACTAACTCTTTAAGTCAAGAATGAAATTTTAAACCTGTTTTTACTCTGAAGGGTAGAGGTAAATTTGTATGCTCTAACGAATTTTATCTAATAACAGATAATTTAAGGAACACGATTGATGAATAAGATAAAATATTTAAATATCTTCGGTTTAGTTTCGGTGCAGTTAAGTAACAGGGAAATAGTTTGCAAAAGAGGCTTGAATATTTCCAAATTGTTGAGAAGAATTTATCATCTCTGTAAATTACACACACAAAGTGCTACGAAAAAATTGCCATTTGATTCACTTCTATATACCCACGTAATATGTTGATAAATATTAATAGATAGGCCTATAATACTATAATAATACTATAATATTCACGAATATAGTATTACATCAGATTGATAGTAGAATGATATGTTAAAAGGTTCAAAGTAGAAAGTGAAGTAAGCTTCAATAAAAAAAAAGTTGGAGAAGTAAGTTTTGTTAACGCTTACTCATGGTATAGCAATCCAGTTATATCGCTCACTCGTTCTCTCCAAGTTATCTTGTGCTGTGAAAATATATGGCATGACTAAACCCTTCTACTCAAGCCAGTACAAGTTCTTCAAAAGAGAATATTAGAAACATTTACTTTAAAAGATCGATATTATCCTACAAATACCCTTGCACAGAGATCTTGGCATCTATAAGATTGATGACATTGATATGATTAAATTTTGGTCTGACTTTTACCTATGTGTAAGAAGGTCAATAATAACTTTCTTTATGATCGTGGTCATATTGTCAACCCCAGCATTTTTTCCAATGATCGTCCCTGTACCAAGAATAATGCTCTTTTTACGGTTGGTAGGCACCATTCAAAACACGTTACATTACTGCTGAACAATGTCCAAAACGTTCTCCAATTCAACTGATTTGAAAGGTGATAAATATTCAAGCTAAAATGAATGTTTAAAGTTGTATGATAACAATGTTAAGTTTCTAGATGGATGGTTTCCTGCATTTAATTACCCAACGTGTTACAATACCCTCCTTGAATTAATTTTAAGGTTTGAAAACAAAAGCATCATTACCAACGGAAATAAATCTACTCCGAATGTATACCGTATACACTGGATCTATACTGTATACACTGGATTATCTTCTTTCCAAGTAGTTTCTTTTCACTTATGTAGCGACTGGCTGAAAAGAACAGATACTACACACCATCTTAACCATAAGGCCGAAAAGCTATTGACATTTATATATAGCAATTGCTTATGATGAAATACACCAGTCAAGGGTTGCGAAAGACGCCATTAAGGATTCCTCCTAATGTAATCAGTGCTGTAGTCGAGTCCGGATGTTCCGAGTCACGATTCCCTCAAATTTGCTGATGATGGGACTCGGGTCCGGACTCTGACTCGAGTCCCTGTAATAATCCAATAGGGAGAATTTCCAAGAATTAAATCGAGTCCTTCAAATTCTGTGAGCCGAGTCCCGAGTCCGCACTCGACTACAGCACTGAATGTAATTTCTTGATGCCATTGGCCCTTACAATGTAGATACATTTTTAAACTGTTAAAAACAGAGAAGTTCATTGATCTGACAAATGAACATTGCAAACGCAGTCAGTCAGCTCACCACTTCTTCTCAACGTTTTGAAGTCTTAAATGTATCTGAGAATCTACCGGAAATAGTTACGTTCGTCCTGTGAGGTTGGCCCCTTCACAGACAAATAAATACAAAATCTGAACAAATACATTTTCGACAGCCCAGCTATCTTCTACACCAAGTGTGAACGTGGGTTTGGGGTAGGGTAATCTAAGGGTTGAGGACCTAAATTGTATCTCTTCACCAATGTAACCATTATCTAGAGCAGGGGTCGGCAAACAAGGGGTCCCAAAATTTTTTGAGGATCGGGAAAATATTTCGGAGGGTCGCGAAAATGATTCGGGAGAGAAAAATTATTGCCAAATTTCTCGTTATAAATAAGTGATTCTAATCTAAGAGTCAGTGATCTGACTCGTGTCGCGGGTACTTCATATGCGACTAATGGGTCAGATCAGGGAGCTGTTAGGACAGCTCTCTGGTCAGATGTTCCGTTCCCCAGCAACCGCGTCTGCCATTATAATAGACTGAATTTGAGGTATTAATACTATACGCTGCCTGCTGGCCTGGGCGTACCTTGCACCGGCTGCAGAGTATTCGCGTAGATTATCGCTTACTACTAGAAGTATATAAGTGTGTTCAGGTACATTGCAGTGCAATACTCATCATTATCATCGTTTCACAAATGTTAAAGTCAATGTAGTGAATACACACTGCAATACGTAGGTGTACTACTACCTTCTCATATGCCTCATCAACTTATCTGTCAAGTTGCATCAAAATGGGGAAGACTTATCTCACTATTACTGAAAAATTTGTTACCAGTGTGGAAGCAGGGAGCCTCCCTGGTGGAAGCATGAGCATCCGTTCATTCTCATAGACTCTAAAATGTTTGTTGGGGATGGCAGTTGATATATCTGGGAAAATATGTAAACTAAGATAAAGAGTGCATTTCCAGAAGATGAAGAGGGTATCGTATATTGACGTTTCCCATCTGTTGACGTCATGTCTGCAGGTAGATTTACTTTTGTGAATAGTCACACATGTGTTTAAAAACTTTCGAGTTTTATGTTCTTGCAAGATTACATTGAAACTGAAAAGAAACAATCTCAGTAAAAGTAGTAGTTTTTTCATTAACACTGCATAACCAAGTCAAATCAAACTCCTCTTACCGACCCGTCAATTTGAGGACCACTAAGATTCCGGAGTAGAAAGTTGGGGCAACAAAGCAAAAAAGTTTGGAGATCGCTGATCTAGAGTAACTGTTATATTATGGGACCCTTGATATATTGTGTGCAAATGAAATATACAATTCAAAAATATGAATAAATAATTTTTAAAACACTCTGTGTTCTTTGAGCCCAACGGTCTAAAAAAAAAGGAGTTTCAAAATGTGTTGAAGGCGAAAGCAAAAATGTCATCTGGTCGTATACCGCCACAGGGCGGCACTTTGTGCCAAAATACGGCCTATAGACTGTAGACAATAGCCACCACGTAGTAAGGGCTCCTGCTCTAAACACTAACAATTGTATCACTGTCTCTTTGAAAATATGATAATATATCTATCCATTACATCGTCAAATAAGTTACTACTCTGCATACATTTTAAAGAAAGAAAAATTATTTTCCCAACAATTTTGTAGCCTGAATCCAATTGTCAAAGTCAATGTGGTCGTGTTCAAGCATCATTTCCTGTTTACTATGGTAGCCTAACTTCGTAGCAGACGTACTTTGTAGTTATTTGTAGTAGAGGGCGCAATAACGTTTTCACAAACACCGCTTGTCAGTATAGCTTTCATCCTTGTTTAAAGCGATGAATATGTTTTACCTTTAAAATCGATACTTGTTCAGTTACATTTGTAATTACTTGGAGTGTGGATTTTTTTTGCATGGATATTTTTAGATTTATAGATTTGTGAGTGTAGATAAGGTTTCTTAGGCGGGTTTGAAATAACAGAAAAGGACACTGTTTGCAGTTCCCGAAACATAAAACTTCTTAGTTCTTAGTCTTAGTCTTAGTCTGTCACTATAATCTAAGAAAATAATCACCGTTTTTATAAGATTGAAGGTAAAGGTACTTAGTATTACCCTGCTTAGTTACCATGTGAGAAATGACAAGCTGCAAATGAACGTGCCTCATGAATAGTATAACTCCTTGTTCTTTATAAAGTTTATGTAGAGGTTTTTCACTTGGCGTCAGTCAATGCGTTCCCGGCGTAACATGCTGCCGGTTTCTGCACTCTCTTAGAACGTGCTTTATCGGCACAAGCCCACATTAAGCTCATATTAATACCCTAGTCTGTACTTGTAATACAATCAATGTTGCATGGTCACAATACCAAACAAACAACTAGACACGTGACTTCGTGAAGTTGGTGAAAAACAGGCTCTGTACATGGGAACTTAGTTTTCAAAAAATTCAACAGTCAAGTTATTTTTCAAAACACCAAAAAACTTGTATAGAAAAAAAAAGTTTACTTTCTGGCATCGTCCCTTGCACCGTACTATCCTTAAAATGGATTTCTCGGTTACAGAGTATGAGCAAGATTTGAACTTTTACTCTTCCACGCTGAACCGTAGGCGTATGAAAGGGCGGGCAGCCGGGGTGACCGCCCTCACTCTCAAAGATGGGGGCGAATACCCATTTCCGTTCCTGCGGTCTTGAGTATTTGTATAGTAATTTTTATTTGCAACAAGCCAACATGACCCTTTTTCCAATAAATTCTCAGATTTTCCCATCGACATAAAATAAAAATAGCATACATTATCAAAGACTTCAAAAATGAATATTTTCCCTCGAGGTTGTTGTTGTTGTTGTTGTTGTTGTTGTTGTTGTTGTTGTTGTTGTTGTGGGGTCTTTTATTTACCAAGGAGAGGTAAATGTAGCCTTCATTTGTGTACAAACATCCTCATTATACCAGTTCTAATGCACAATTGGTTTTGACGGAAGAAACTTTTGATGAATGAGTACATGGATTCATATTTCTTAGATGAATTCATTTACAGACATTTGTTTAATATGTTAGTTAGTTGTTTAGTATCTTACCATTGCATCCTACTTGCAGCCGGAAGGTCGGGGGGTTCGAATCCTGGCCGGGTCATACAAAAGACTTTAAAAATGGAACTTACTGCCATTGTGCTTGGTGCTCAGCATAAGCAATGGAGTAGGGAAAACAAGTCAGTGAGCCACAACTGGAAAAAAGACCGCGGCCGGCCCGACTTAAACCAATTGCTTAGAACTGAGCCGTAAAACCTCATCTAACTAACTAACTAACTAACTAACTAACTAACTAACTAACTAACTAACTAACTAA
>WURT03319962.1:0-13257 GCA_009936505.3 Holothuria glaberrima | reverse complement strand
GGGATTTTTTTGTCTTTATTAGAAGAATGGTGCATATAGGCGTAGGAAGCTGTTCGAGACTGGAAAGCTGAACTGTTCTTTCTGATCACCGACCTGGAGAAGGGGTCTAAGGGGTTCTAACATTAGATACAATTTCAGGTGATATGTTGGGCAAATTGTAAGGAAACTTGCAGCAAATTTTTGACAATTTTTTCACAGAGAAAAGAAATTAGGGGTTTCTTTTCGTCCTTGGATTGTAGGATGAGAGGGCAGAAGCATACTTCTTTCCCACATTTTTGACTGGGGGAGCCACCCTGCTTCCATCACCCATGGAATAATGTTTTTGGGAGGAATTCTCTAAACAGGATGTCTTAAAATTATTCCACATTCTTACACTGAGAACACTTATACATTGTATAATCAGTATGTTGACAACGTGGCAACATGCCCGACTGATTTTAGGCCTTTTTGGATCTACTGGCGACCAGAGAAGGAAATCCTTGAGATCTAACAAGTAAAATGATCGTTAAAACAAAAAGAAAGCTTAAAGGCTTTGTGATTCCTTGCCGAAAGGGGGATGTTCATCCCTCAAATTTACACTTCATGACTACATCATTTTTACAATGCGTTCACAGTTTGACTCCTGCTGACCTCACATGACCTTTGAACCCCACCAAAATTCAAATAAAAAAGTTGAAAGAATATGTCTCAGACAGAATTGTCTGTGCCTCCTCCCTTATAATGTCATGTTTACAAAGTTTCAGTTTTTGACCTAAGGTAACCTCAAATGACTTGTGAACTCCACTAAAAACAAAAGGGACTCTCCTCTCAACATAAATATATACACAAAGTATTATAGCTCATGTCCTTCCCACCTTCGTATATCGTGTTAATGAGAATTTTAGTTTTTGCCCTCTGGTGACCTCAAATGACTTTTGACCTTCACCAAAAACGATAGGGTTCTTTTTCTCAACATGACAAATCTATATACCAAATATGAAAAGTGTCGGTCTTTCCTATCTCAAGGTATCACGATTACAAGGTTTTTGATCTGTGACCTCTGTGACCTCAGATGACCTTTGATCTCCACCAAAAACTATAGCATTCTTCCTCTCAACACAACAAATCTATATACCACAGATGAAAGGTGTCCTTCACTCCTACCTTGAAATATCATGACTACAAGGTTTTTGCAGTTTAACCTCTGGTGGCCTCAAATGACCTTTGACCTCCACCAAAACAATACAGTTCTTACTCTCAACACAACAAATCTATATACAAAATATGAAAAGTGTTTGTCATTCCTCTCTCAAGGTATTACGGTTACAAGGTTTTTGGTCTTTGATCTCTGGTGACCTCAGATGACCTTTGACCTCCGCTAAAAACAACAAGGATCTTCCTCTCAACATGACAAATCTATATATCAAACATGAAAAGTGCCGGTCATTCCTATCTCAGGATATCGCGATTACAAGGTTTTTGGTCTTTGACCTCTGGTGACCTCAGATGACCTTTGACCTCCGCCAAAAACGATAGGATTCTTCCTCTCAACATGACAAATCTATATACCAAATATTAAAAGTGTCGGACATTCCTATTTTGAGATATCGCGATTACAACGAGTGTCACGAACACACATACACATACATACTCACACACATCACCATCGCACAGATTCCTTGCCTGCTTTCGGCAAGAAATGAAAAAGAAATTACATCTTGCATGAAAACAGACACTCATAAAACTGAAACAAACCAATGGTCACACTAACACAGGGTTTAGATGGAATATCCATTATTATTGACGTCCACATTATGTTTATGTTTCCCAAAAATTTAAGTTACTTTTGTTTTTTATAAAATACATAGACAAACAGACCTACACTTCCAAGTACTAGCTCCATGCAAATACATGTATACTTTGTTTACCCTGCATCATTCTTACATAAAAATGACTTAATCGAATGTTTCCCATCAAATACACCAATTTATATTCCATAAAACATTGTGCAAACAAAATTTTAATGAAAATGTCCACTATTCCAACATAAATGAAGAATATCTCTTGAAGTATGAGCAATTTTGTCTGTTACAGTGTATAACTATGTTAAGAACTATTATTATAAGTAGAAAAACACAAACTGAAGTTGCATATAAATACAAGCAGCACCGTCCTGTTCATGTGAATAAAATTTGTTATCCTCTTTGTTCAGTCTCTGAAATTCTTATAAACAGCTGACTTTGGATAATACTGAAAGAAAAGATAAAGCCACCTGAGACATTACCAAATGTGAATAAATATTTGGAGAAATTTTTCTCAATATTTTTATTCAAAATGTAAGTACTACACAGATGTCCACCTTACCAGAACATCTGATTTTGCCAATCGGTAATACTAGCCTAAAAACTACAGAACTCCTGCAAAGACACTGCAGAACTCCTGCAAAGATTTTTTGGCTATGAAGGAAATAGCGTTTAGTTACGTAACGTGAGCATTTGAACAGCACAAACCTAAGAACTTAAAAGACTCTCTTCATTGTTAATACACTGTTATTGCCCTCCCAACCCCCTCCCCTTCTTGCCACCATGGAGGTTCTTCAACTGATAAATTTCCATTTAATATCCTTCAGAGAACATTTGCCACAAGGTGAAACCAAGTAAAAGATTGCCTTTTCTAAATAAGGTATTTAACCTCTAAAATAAGTAGTGCTTGCATATTAATTATACTACTAAGACAATTATTTGCATATTTGAATAGGGCAGATGTGAAAGAATGTTTCTTAAGCATTAAATCTCATAACTCTCACTTCAGCTCTCTTATAAATAATCGCCTGAAGTCCAAAAAGAGAAGATTTAGGGGGAAAACTGCTATAAGATTAAGGAAAAAGCTGTGACATGAAGTCTTCATCTTCCAAAAATCTGTCCATAAGACCATAAACCATAAACACAGCATCAGCTAAGACACCTGAATCTTCCACTAAAAGCAAACACATGTTGATTAAGTTTGAAATCCTTAGAAAATAAGCCTTGTTTTGGTTCACACATTTGAAACATAACCTCTAAGAAAAACACTGCACTGTTCAAAACATATCTGACTGTACTCTTGTACAAACAGATAAAGATAAGATACTTATGTACCAAAGAATAAGCTACTTATTTTTCTTTGACACATTTTACACTCACTCTTTAACCATCATAACTTAAGATAGATACTTCATCCTTTTCATTGTCAGAAGCTAACAAAAATGAAACTTCTTTCACATCATGATGTTGAAAAATTGAAAATCATCACAAATATCATATTATACCTTTGACTTTTAAGCTCATAGTGTAATGGGATCAAGGACATAAACTAATTGATTGATCACTTTATTCATTCAATATTTTATGCACTAAATCAAATGTAAAATGTGTCTCATTTGTTTGCTATTAACAATAATTTTATGATGGTAAAGAAACAATGAATATTTGTTTGGTAGATGTTGAAAAGGCAAGAGCATCAACAACCTTAACTATAATTTTCCTCACACACAGTTACTTTAATTTAGTTACTGTAGGGATCTTAACCAAACAGTCTATGACCCCTCATGGGGCAGATATACATTGAATAGGATGAACTATAAAATATTACATGGAGCACCCTCTGTGCTATAGATGTCAATGATCATAGCTGTTCAGATCAGAGTTGTCTAGTCACTTTTTAGTGACAGCTGGAGATGATTGTTTTAATGTTTGTGGGCATGACACTTCAGGTAACTCAGCTGACCCTTAATAAAGTGCTATTAATATCCCAATTTGTCAACTAATGATTCCAGTGGCAAACTGTTAATCATGAAAAACCAAAACTATTGTAAGGGAAAGTTTTGGCATGTAGTTAACCATTTATCCTCTTGCAACCTCAAATGACATGTAACATCAACACTAACACCTAGAACCAAACTGATAATATTCAGATACAACCCCTACAAGCTGAATGGTTGTGCATGATTTCACTGTTTGACCTCTCTTTGACCTCAAATAATGGATGATCAATTTCTTATGTACAACTGTGATGACCTGTAATCTACTGAACACCTTGGCTAAATTTGATAAGATTCACATACAACCCCTAGGATACCAAAACTTGTATATGATTTCACTATTTAACCTCTCTTTGACCCCAAATAATCTTTGAACCACTTGCAAAATACAACTTGAATGACCCATCATCTACTAAACACCCCTGCCAAATTTGTTAAATTAGGACACAACCCCTAAGACTTGATGACATTGCATGAGTTCACTGTTTGATCTCTCTATGACTCTTGACCTACTTCCAAAGTACAACTTTTTTGACTCATCATCTACTGAACATAGGTACATTTGATAAGATGTGGACACTACACCCGGTAGTTGAAGGTGTTTGCTGGATTATACTGTTTGACCTTAGAATGACCCTGAATGACTCTTGACCTTCTTCTAAAATACAATTCCATTGACCTATCATCATGAACATTCTGGCCAAATTTGATATGATTTGGAAGCAACCCCTAAGGGTTGAAACTTTTTGTGTGATTTCACTATCTGACCTTTCTATGACCCCAAATGACCTTTAACCTACTTCATGATACCACACATATCAAGTCCTTGATATGTATTGTAACCTTACCAATTTTGATGAAAAACGGTCAAAGAACTGCAGGCAGCAGCTTCTTTACCATTGTTGACAGACAGACACACATGGTAGTACAAACAGAACAGATGAAAGAAAGAAAGACAGGCAGACAGACACATTGCCATGAAACAGACAGACACATCGCCATGACAATAGCTCAACTCGTTGAGCTTATTATGCAAAGTAAAGTACACATACTGCATAAAACCACAAAGGATGTACACTTTATTCTACCCTTCTGAATACATATTTTTCAATCTATGTTGTTAAAAAATAAAGAGACTTTTGTGCATTTTGCATTTTGAAAAGCTTATTAACTGTAGTATGGAGATTTGGAACAGGCAGAGAACTCAGCCTAAGAGAACACATAAAGACACATCTCTCTTGCAAACACTCACTTGGTTAGAGATATTCCACCCAATAAACCCTTCCCTACTACTCAGCCAACCATATTCCTAAAGTGGAAATTTACAAAATTTAGTTTAAAATGAAATGTTATTACTTTGTGATAAGCCATCCTCACAAGAAAATATATATATATATATATATATATATATATATATATTTATACATATATTTCTATAAATTGGGATTAAGGTGAAATATGGCATGAAAAAACGCGACTGTTGGGAGAGCTCCACCCTCAGGCAAAAAACCGTTTCGCCTTAACATTTTACACACTGTTTTATATGGGAATGCATAATTCTATACGTAAGTCAGATTTACCACATGTTTTATGCAAATACTTCAATGTTGACCAAGTTACATACATGTATCCGTTAACACTAAGGACTTAGGGGCCATTGAAATAACGTGCATGTATATCTCATAACCAAAAGTGGAAATGTAATCTTATGTACTTTATTGTTTTTATTTTCTCCAGTTGTATTGGCGGTATATCGTTTTCGCCGAACAGGTCGATCCAGCGTTTTATATATATATATATATATATATAAATACTATATTTTTTCTCTTTGTTAATACCAGCACTGTTCTGACAACAGAACTATTGTAAGCAAAACATGGATATGGATGGAATGTTGAATGCTAGAAAAGAACTCTTCAAAAATACTGTAACTACCATTACACACTTAGTATGACACATCATTGACAGTCAACCAATTGGGTCCCTTCCTTCCAGCATTGTTTGAAGAGTAACCAGTCGTTTGTAAAGTAGCCGAGGTTCATGGGAATAGAACTCCATCTAAAACCACAAGGGAAAAAAAATCAAATTATTAGCATTTTAAGACACAAAGGTATTGAATTTATTCAATAGTATCCTCACAACACAAAATCCAACACATTACAATATGCCATTATGAATTAAACAATCAAGCAAAAGTTTAACTTTACTGGATGCAGTGGGAGTTCTTCACATTCATACCAAAGAGTGACATCCTACTTTTAATCAAACTAAAATGTTGCTTTCTCTGAATACTTCAAGAAACATGATCTCTATCACAGAATGAGGTTGCTGGTAGAGAGAAAACTAATTTTATCACCCCGCAAAAACTAGAGCTACATGGCAAAAAGTGACTGGTCCAGAGAGGCATTTCAAGAGTACAAGAAGTTTTTGAGACATTAAATCTCCATGAGCCTCACAAGGGATCAAACACATATTGTCAGGCCCATTGTCAAGGGGAGCCAGGGTGCAAAGCCCCCCTGAAAATTGTTTTTCTCCCTAGGAAGTTTGAAGTTGCCATTGACTTAATACATTTTAATACATTTGGGCCCCCCTCCCCGAAAAAATTTTGCCCCTCCTGGAAGCCATTTCGCCCCCTTCAGTACCCTGTCTGGCTACAGGCCTGCCTACTGTCCCCGTCCAAGAACAGACATCACACATCACAACAATATAATCATGCCTTGACACTTGGACAAAACTGCACTTAGGGCCTTGGAATGTGAATGTATGGTATTTTTTGGATAAAAACCTTTTTAGACTTGACATAGCCCTTTCCAAGAAATGATTTATGACTGGTGTGAAGTAGAGCAGGGTTGACCTCTGATGCATCTGACTGGAACAGCCATACCTGAGAATAAACAGAAAAATGCAAAGTAATTCAAGAATAAAGCTCCTCTTCTTTTACTTCCAGTATTTCTTCTATCTTTATTTTTTTTTTCTTTTCTTTTTCAATTTCCACAGTAATTTCAGAATATTTTCTTTTCTTCCAATTCCACTTTTCTGCAAAATTCAAAGAAAATGTTCATAAAGTTTGGTAGGGTTTTTTTTGTGTGTGTGTGATGAAAGTACCAGTACGATTTATACCTTTATGCCAGGTTTTTCTGGTATACAGGGTGTAAAACAGAAAGACATTAAAACGCTTTCTGACAGTAAAGTGTAAAATGCAACCTTTAAACTTCCTCTTTACCACAAATAACATATCTGGTCTATATGCAGGGAGATGGGAAAGATACAAAGAATTCTGAAACAGAATTGCATGGATGGAAATATACAAAATTCACATTCTTCATGCTGCTGAACAAGTGAAAAGATTAGAGTTCTTGGATTAAAGAAGTCACTTGATGGGATGTAAAATACAAGGCTAACATCATTTGTTGTAGAATATATAATAACAAACTACTTACAAGAACCTCTGCAGAATTCCATGGTGTCACACACATGATAGGTATAAATAAACGAAGCTGAAAGAGTGGAAAAAATAAAACTTAGAACTCAACAGAACAAATGCAGTTCCATGAAGTTTAAGGATAGGTGTTTATCAACACGGTATTAAACCAAGCTATTTCTTTCCCAATCATCTTTCACAATTGAAGAATTATCTTTAAACTACTAAGGTGCACAAAGCTGCTTTTGTATTGACATTAATCAAACTTTTTTAGCCACATTTTTTTTACATTATTATGTTGAGAGAAAAATGGTATTCAGGATAGTGTTTCTTTCTTCACAGACTATGTAGAACTAACTATAAAGTTGTGGTGAAACCAGTAAATCGTTAATTTTTGAAAACTAAATGTGCAAAGGTGCCAATGGGCTGGAAATCAGTTTCTCACAACAATACTTAAAAGACAATTGACTATTAAGATAACATAACATTCAATCAATGCAAAAAGGCACTAATGTTTGGATCACTTGCTTCCCTTTGACTCTCATTTTACCGAAGAGCTTGTACGTAATATACATACCGAACTACTCTTTCAGTTTACAATTATGCTACAGAATGTAATCGCTAAAACAGGTCACTCTTCCCTGGCAGGACATACTTCTGGGAAAGACAATAGGTTTACTGTGTTGTATTTAATGTAAAACATCCACACATCTTGAATGAGAAGTCCATGGATCCTTCTAAGAGATATCTTTTATTAAAATTGGATTTCAGACTTTGACTGCTGGTGACTTCAAATGACCTTTAACCTTTACCAAAAAAAATTGTTTAATTGATGAAATCTCTTACTATAGCCTTCTTCAGATACTGTGTTACTCAGCAAGGAGGTCTAATGGCCACCCTCCAGATAAGGCCTGTCTTCAAAGATAATGCCTAAACCTCATATCCTATGACTGTCAAAATTTAATTTCAATTTCATTCTTATTTAATTTTAATTTCATTTTAACACTTGAGGAGATTATGGCCTGTATTAAATTCTCACAATATAACTCAGGTGGGTTTGCAAATGATACCAAGCACAAAAATTCACATCACTTCTTTTGATCATAAATGTTATGCATTTGTAAACTGTAAACAAGGCCCTGCATACCCAGGCACAGCTGGGATTCAAGTATGAATGTGATTTATAGAAATGTAACAAGTGTGTTTCATTTTGTGCTCAATTGCACATGAGTTCAATTAGAGCAGGGCATCATCCTGCTACACATGCCAGCTAACATCTATGCAGGTCCCCTTATGGTTTGAAAAGTATATGCATTAATCTCCTTCAAATCTCCCAAATCTTCCCCACCCATTCTTCATAATGCACATCCTGCCAAATGTACTATCAACTGCCTAATATAGGGAGGATGAATAAATTAAAGCACATCCCTTGCAAAAGTGTTGCCAGCCCCACTGTCATCTGGGTATGGGGGGGGGGGAGAGCATAGCCTCATTCATGTTAACAAACAAATAAAATCATGAACGGTTGGCAAAAAATTGATAAAGCACATTTACGCTCTCATTACAACCAAAAGTAGATTCTGATTCATTTTACGTTCTGTGTGCAATCATGCCAGCATTTACACATGCAAAACCTAACATGCACCCTCACATTCTTGCACATACTCTATGCCAACCAGTGACGTAATCATAAATAGTCTAATTGGGGGAGTGCATGATTACAATTGGCAAATGCATTTCATTGCAGCAGCTCAAGGTAATGCTAAGGATGGATTATTTCTACTTCCACATTTTAATCTTTCAAGTAATCTAGCATACTTTAAAGCACTACAAACAAAGGCTAGGCAAACAAAATTCTAAACAGTACACAACAGGGTTATCTTTGATGATAAACTGCCAATGAAGTGCTAATTGGTGCCAGACACTGCCTTTGACTGTTATCACAATCATCTCAAATGTACATCATGTGTTTGTTTGAAGTATAAATTTTAAAAACAAACAGCCTATTAAATATCTTCAACTAAAAGGTAGACTGGAAAACTATTAGCTGGTGTGCAAAATGAACATTAAATGTAACAACATCAGGGGTCAGAAGGCTTGATACCTTAATAGGAGAGTGGACTATGAGTACTGATTTTCTACACTGTTCATTGTGTAAGTGACAAAACAAGTGAATGCTATAAATAGAGAAGTCAAAGTGCTCAAAGGGCATATACAGTAGCTCAAACCATAAAAACTATTAAATCACTACTTAGTTCCCTTACAACTACGTTTAATGATGATTTACAACATGTTTACCTTTTGTGTTTCACAAGTAACCAATTTACAGTTACAATTTCACTAGAAAAAGTTTTCACACAACATAAAACAACCATTCTGAGTTAAGATACAGTACCTGGGTTTGCAAATTTAACTTGGGGTAATTGCATTTATCTTTCAAGTTGGACTTGAATCTCTACATTTTATCCAGTACTTTTTATCTGAGCTATTCAGTATTGTGTAAGAATGGTTGGGTTCCTACTGGTTAAATTAATACCTTTGGCAGAGTGCTGGCCAAAATGAAATAAGATTTAAGATACTAGTCATATTCATTCTCATGACTGCCATCCACAACCAGTGAAACCTTCATACTGTGCATTCTCTACATTACCTCAGATTGCGGCCACTTTTTAGGCCAGCTGACCAGTACAGGCCAATTCTAGGAATGATAAAGTTTTTTATAGACATTCACTATAATTAATAGTTGTTGAATGAGTGCTGTTCTATGTTACTGGTTGTATTAAATTACTAAATCTTAAAGATTGTCCCAGAAGAGTTTTTTTGAAAATAACACTTCATCTACCATAAAATAGTAAATTTAAGTTTGCAACACACCTAGATTTACAATGGAACAGCCCAAATGGCCTTTAAGTTGCCATCATCCCATTACATCATTAATTGAAATGCCAGTAAAAACAAATAATACAAGACAAAGGTGATTGTAGTTTTGAGAACTAATGTTTTTAACCTTACCAAAACAAAAAATGGATACAACAGAGTCCACAGTAAGTTGCCTAGCATGGGTGATGTCATCCCTGTGATGGAAAACCCCGGACAAATCACATGACTGAAAACATTTCTGTCTTTGAGCCTATCATTGATGGCATTACTTATTAGGTTGATACCATGCTTTGAAGAGCTATACGGCTGTTTCCTATGAGACAAAGGAAAATAAATACCAGTGTTTGCCTTAGATCAGAAAGCCAAAAGGCTTAGTGATTCCTTGCCATATGATAAATTGTAACAAACATGAATCACCCACATGACAAGCATGAGATCCCTCACAGTTATCCTACTTGAGGTATCATGTTAATAAGGTCAAAAAATTTGAAAACTTGTCACCCAAAATGACCTTTCACCTCCACTTAGGACAATAGGGATCACGTACTGTACCCTATATGACCATGCTAAATATGAGCAATCCCCTGGCGAAGTATGAGATCCGTAACTGTTATCCTGCTTAAAATATCATGTTTACCACATTTTGACATTTTGTGACCCCATATAACCTTTGACCTCTGGTAAAAATAATAAGAATTATCTACTCAATATTAGCAATCCAAATGCAAAGTATGAGATCCCTCAGAGTAACCCTTCTGGAAATACAGTGTTTAAAAGTTTAGACCTTCTGACCTCTGGTGACCCGAAATGACCTTTGACCTCCACTTAAAATAATAGGGATAATCTACTTAATTTTGGCAATCCACATGCTAAGTATGATATCCCTCACATTTATCCTTCTTGAGATAGTGTTTACAAGCACTTTCCAATGTATTTACCATTTGACCTCTGGTGACCCCAAATGACATTTGACCTCCACAAAAAACAATAGGGATCATCTACTTAATATGACCAACCTACACACCAAGTATGAGATCCCTAGGAGTTACCCTTCTTGAGATAGTGTTTACAAGGTTTTGAATGTTTGAACTTTAGTGACCCCAAATCACCTTTGAACTCCACTAAAAAACATAGAGATCATGTACTCCATATGGGCAATCCACATGCTAAGTATGAGATCCCTCACATTTATCCTTCTTGAGATATAGTGTTTACAAGGTTTAGACCTTCTGACCTCTGGTGACCCGAAATGACCTTTGACCTCCACTTAAAATGATAGGGATCATATACTCCTTATGGGCAATCCACATGCTAAGTATGAGATCCCTCACATTTATCCTTCTTGAGACAGTGTGTTTGCAAGCACTTTTCAAGGTATTTACCATTTGACCTCTAGTGACCCCAAATGACCTTTGACCTACACCAAACACAATAGGGATCATCTGCTTAATATGGCTAACCCACACACCAAGTATAAAGTCCCTCAGAATTACCCTTCTTGAGATAGTGTTTACAAGCAAAGCATCACACACACATACACAACCTCACTATCCATAGATTCCTTTGGCCTTCGGCAAGGAATCAAAAATTAAACTAAAGGAATCACTACCCTACTGAAGTTTTTTTTTCTTTTTTTTTCTAGATTTTAATTCTGAAAGTTCTGCTGACATAATTGGCTGACTTAAACAAAATAAAGGCTAAACAGATGTAGAAGTTCTCATACAAAAACATTCTCAAAAACTTTATTTTAGCAGATATGTTAAAAAGATTCTGGAAATGTAACCCTACAGCTAAGTGAGCAAACTGAACATTAATATTTTCATAATGGGAACATAATGCAATAAAGAAATACTATTAAATGTGTTCATAACTTTAGCCAAATGTCTCCCACATAATGGCTTAACTATGTACCCTTTATTCAGTTTGCTATATTTTATTTTATACAGAATTGGTGAAACGAGGTAGCTGGAAAAGAAGGGGTACATGGCTCTTGACCTTATACTTGTCTTACTTCACTACCTGTAAGCTACTGGGACCCATAGATCCAATGGTGTTCCAATGGAGATATAGCTGTGTTTCAAATGACAACCCATCTGCCACTGTCCAAGTGTCTCCTCTAATGACAATAATATTGTAATACAAGCAAACAAGATTATCAGACTAAACAAATATTCTCTGATAATATTACAATGAGAACACAATTAAGTGCATGGTTAAGCTTCCAGGTAATGATAACTCATTAGATATCTTCCTATTGCTTCAAATTACATTTATGTTTATATGCAATTAACAAGTATATCATTAGAGTACATACCAAACCTACAGCAGCATGGAGATGGGTTTTCACTTTATTTTGGTGAGATAATAACTAATGACAAGAGGAGATCCTGTATCAAGTGATAACATTTAAAACAAATTGCTAGTATTTTTACTAGTATTGGAGGTCTCAAGACTGGGAGGGGTGGTTCCTGCCTTGAAACCAGAGTTGGGGACTCGAGTCCGACTCGAGTCGTGTTTTTGGGGGACTTGGACTTACCTGAGACTTGGGTTCAAAAGACTTGGGACTTGACTTGCAACTTGCCTTGACATATTTTATGAGCGACTTGCTGGCTTATGAGATTTGCCAAGACCAGAACGATCATTTTCGTTCACTATTTACACATCTCCGTTGCACCGATACATTCGCATGCAAGACTACACGGTTGGTTGCAACTTGCACTACTTTGCCTATACTTTGCCTGATACTGTACTATTCACCATGCCAGGCATGCATGATCCAATCATGGCTGCGATTGTGAGTACACCGAGAGCAGTTTTGTTTGCGTATAAAGAGTACGAGATTTCTGCAAGGAAAGGAGTGCTGTTTGGGTAAAATGTGGGATTGAGATATCAGATTGTTGTTACACAACATAGAACTTCATTCGCCAGTTAAAGACGCACTCGGAGAAGTAAGTTACAGTCATGGGCGTATATCCCGGGGAGACTAGGGGGATATAACCCTCAATATTTGACTAGGGGGTATGGCCCGTGTTACCATCCTCCCGATGTTACAGTCTACAGATACATGTATGTTGGAAAGTACATTTCATTCTTCATTTTCATAAAATAAATTTAATCTCTGCTTCCGTCATTTCTATCACAAATGTTTCTGAAACTATCAGAGATTTAAGCAAATCCT